>RJWT010003740.1:0-35471 GCA_004365215.1 Cuniculus paca | reverse complement strand
AGTTTTCCCTAGGGCTGTGATATCAGAAACTGGAGGCTTGGAGAAGAGTCCTTATGGAGTTGTTCCTAGACCTTGGAAAGGGCTCCCTCTAGTATCATGAGGGTGGTGCAGTTGTGACTGGTTCCAGGGGTGTGAAAAGTATCAGAAGCTGGAAGTTACTGCCATTTTTCAAGGGAAAGGCTGTTGTTGGGGGTGGTGCCCACCGGGACAAGAGCAAACAAAAAGAAGCAAGATCATTCTGTGTCTTCAGGTAGGTCCTCCCTTTCGTTATTTACACCACTGGTATAAAATGCAGGATGCCAGCTAGCAAAGGAGAAGGATGTTTGCAGAGTCCCACCTGAGCATGCCAGAGTCAAAGATCCATGTCTTTGTTCAAGCCTCTACTATCCTCCACCCTCAGCAACTCAGAATGTCTTCAGCATTTTTCACTTGGAATTCTACATCTGATCAATTGCCATGGTCTTTTAAGTTCACCCTAGGAGATACAGTATCTTGCTTTTTCCAGCCGTATCACCTTCATTTAAACCTTTATTACTAATTTGTCTAATCCATTTCTGAAGCTTCCTAATCAGTCTCCTCCCTTCCTCCAGTCTTTCCCTTTTTCAATCAAGATTAATCTTGTCAAGCTATTTCTGATTATGACTCTTTGCTGATCCAGGTTCTGGAAGGAGGCAAGATTCCTTGGCATAGCTCTAAAAGCTTTTTATAATCTCATCCAATTTTTCAGACTTACCTAAAAGATATGAGCTGATGAATATGTTGCTTTACTTGGCTTTCATAACTATTATGTATAAGTATATATAATCACTGTATGTATGTATCAAGAATCATGTTCTACTGCTTAAATATATAAAACAAAACAAACCCAACCAAAGCAATATAGGTTTACTTAAATGAATCTTCATTCTATATCAGTCTCACATCTGGTTCTACTTATAGTTTCTGGCTTGCCAAAAGCATCTGAACTTTTTTGCCTCTGCGTTCATGGTCATCTAGCCTTTGTCCTGATTCCTTTTGCATCCTCACTGGATGATTCCAGATACAACTTAAACATAACCCACCTCCATAAAGAAGCCCTTGAACTCACCATAGACTTAGTACTGCTCATTCAAAAACCATATGAAAACTATTAGACCCATGTTATTACACAAGGTGCTGTTACAGTTATTATTTTCAGCATATGTGTTATTTTAAATCACAGCACATTTTAAAGGGTCCTTAAATTTTAGAGAGGTAAAAAATATGATTCAATTTTTCATTAGGAAAAGAATAAATGTGTAAAACATATAAAACATATCACTGAAAGGGCCATTGACAATATTTTTCTGTCAGGATGTTAATTTTGTATATATATATATATATATAGTACAAACTATATGAATTTAAATATAAAGAATCTCACATAAAACCTGAAGTAAGTTATAGAAATCTGAGGTGCAGATTTTATATCTGGAAATGAGACTATTGTTAAGCATAACATGGATTGAAGAAAGCCTAGATGCAGGGGAGCATAGATGCATTAATGCTAACATATTAATCAGAAGCTAAGTAGTAGAGACATAGGGATGATTCTATTAAAAAGTCTAGCACATATGAGAAGAAAAAATGATAAATAATTGAGAATAAAACAAATACAAGTAAAGTTTGTTAAATAAACTTCGTTAAACAGTAGCTCAAGAATTCTCAGAGGGAAGGAAAAGAGAACTTAAACAGATTTTTGAGGGGCAAAATTGAACAAATAACAAATTTTAAAAATCACAAACAACTGAGTTTCACCTACAATTTATTCAGATGTATATAATTTGAAAAATTAGAGTAAAACACAAGTGATATCATAAGATGAATCTTATAACTGGAATTAGTGGATCAGAGATGCAAAGTATAACTCCAAGAAAAATGACGATCATGATAATGATGAAAATGGTAAAATGTATTGAACATGTATTATGTACAACACACTTGCTTGATGAACTTGTCCCTAACTTGTGTGTGGACTGATTTGTGAGACTCCTTCATCTTCTAAAGAAACTGGTACTGCAATAGTCCCATTTTTCAGATGAGGACCTGACTACAGAAAGTGGAGTCATTTTGCCCAGTTAATAGGTGTTCAGTCTAGAATTCAAATCAGGAAGTCTGAGCCTAGAGCCTATGCTTCTGCTTTCAAATGGCTCCTTATAATGGATTTTCAGAGAAGGTAGGCTCAGAATTGGTGGGCTTATTGACAGAGGAAGCAATCCTTTTCTAGGTTACTAACATAAATTTGAAAAAAATAAGGGTCATGAGGCAGGGGAAATTGACAAAGATGATGACACAAGTACTATTACCTAGTTTGTTACAGAAAGGAGGAAAAGAAGACTCGTTAGTTCTGAGAACTCCACCTGAACAATGCTGCCTTCAGTCCAAATTATTGTTGAATGAAGGGGAAGGACGGGGTGGCTAGGTGATCAAAGACCCTTCAGAGAAAGATGTGAAATGGCAGCCACAGGCTCTTCCCTGTCTGCAGAAGTTCACGGCACTGCATTTAATAATTGCCTCCCATTATTGCTTGACCATCCTTTCCAAATAAATCCACCTGATTGGGATGGATTTGGTGTGAATATCTGTTCCAGCCTATTAGCCAGCACCTTTCCTGAGAATTTCCTGTCCATATCTATTTAGGAGATTGGGTGATAATTCAGGCTGGGTTCTGGTTCTTTTCTCAGTTTAAGAATTATAATAATTAGTGCTGATCTTAGGCCCAAAAGTTAGAGTTTCCAATTCATCCTTGTCCTTTCCTAGCTGCAGAGACAGAAGCACCTAGCTTTGGTGCATGAAACTACATTATCAGCTGTCAGGGCTCATGACACATTTTGGAGAGTGGGAAATTTTAGGGGAAGTTTCTTCTTTTCACTTTGGTCTAGCCCTTTGAAACAGACTGCGTTTCCAACTACTCCAGCAGCTTTAGTGATTCCTACACAGGTGCTCTAAAACCAAACCTAGTCTGAGATTGGGGCACCAGTGACTTTTCTTGGAATAACCTCTTGGTTTATGAGATCCTTTCTCCTAAACTAGACATGGAATTAGAGTGTGCCAGGGTCCCATTTTCTAGTCCACTGTGGGAGAAGATAATACAAAATAAAATGCTTACTTCTCCTTTTAGGGAATTGACTCCTCACAGTGCATGGTACTCTGTTAGACAATTTTCTGGGGTTTTCCCAAGCCTTGAAGACATCAACAACACATGACCCAGGGCCTGGCAGAAAAGCACTTTGGAGTCCCTGTCTCCTAGTTATTGGACACATTATTGTAAAACTGCTAGGAGGGGTCAAATATTCTTTTAAGCACTTTATCTGCAGTAATTACGTAGTATTCGGAATAACCTCATAAGTGGTATTATTGGTTACTCCACTGGTAGAAACAGAAACCAAGACTTAAAGAGACTAAATACTTACCCAAGGCCATGCAACCAGTGCACTTGAACTCAAACACAGCTCAGTATCCATGATGTACTTACTCTCCTCTTACACTATTTAGCCCTGAATAGTTGTGGGACTGCTTAGGTTATTGGTAAAATACCACTAGCACAGACCAGAGAGAGAGCAGGACAGTGAACAAGATGGATTCATGGGCATGGCAGCCTGAGAAGGACTTTTGAAATGCAGAAGATAGTTCATTCATGCTGCATATGTGATGATGCTTAAAGAGAAACCTGAAATCCAGTTCAGAGGGAAAGCAATTAAAGGTTGGACTGTGTGTATTCATCTCTTTTAATCTTTCCTCTGTCTCTTTCCTATTTCACTGATGAAGAAAGCAGGCTGAAGTCATTATTTGCCCAAAGTTGCAAAGTGAAGAAGTGTCAGGGCAGCTCAGTTAGCCTATCTCCAAGTGGAAAAGTCAGAAGGAGGAGAGTGAAATTTGTGCAACGTATAGGTCCTGAAATCATTTTGGGAAAATGTTGATACTTAAGTTGAGGCAATGTAGAGAACCAGTGCTGGATTTGTTTCTTTCTGTGCCTTTATCTGTTTCCCTGTCTCTCTGTCTCTGGCTCTCTGTCTTTCTCTCTAACTAGACACACACACACACACACACACACTACCTTAGGACAGGTCAAAACAATGAGACTTCCTTAAGGAAGAAAATCATGTAGTATAATTGTGCTACTTTTCACCTTGTACAATTCCCGAGGACCTATCTGGAAAAGTGAGGTGCCTTCAAGAAAGGAAGTTCGCATGCTTTATCTAGAAAGACCTTTGGTGATTTAATTGTAACTTTGATAGTAGGATTCTACTTCTTGATTCCTTAAATATGTTAGAATTACCAGTGGTATGTACCTAATCCTACATAATGTAACAGTCATATTTAATTAAATTAATGTAACTGAAATAGTACAGTTGGCTTAACTTGTTCATTTTCTCTAACTAAATATCAGCTTGCACTAAAATTTTTATTAATCACAGTAATGAGAATTTTTATATTAAATATATATATTACATTTAGTTTAAACGTTAATAGTCTACATTATTTTAATAAATTGCGCTAAGGGAGTATATATGGAATAAGTCTCTCATGCAGATTTTATTGGTTGCTGCATAGTTAATAGACACTAATGTGATCAGAGCCTGAATGTGATCATAAGATCAGTAGTTAAAATGATTGAAATATAAATTAGGAGCTGGAATAATTGTTTGTTAGGAGCTCAGATAATAACTGTTTGGTAATGCTCCAAGGGTCAAAGAAATAAAGCATTGAAATATGCTGCAAGAGCAAGCAAAAGAAACACTTTGAGACAGAAAAAAGCAAAGGAAGCTTTCTGCTAATTGGTCATCTCTTTTTCTCTTTTCTTTCCATGGAGACCCAACGTGAACCCCTACATTCCCTTCTCTTGCCCCCTCTTCATTCCCTGGTGATCCTCCTAGCCAGCAACCACATTTGCCTCTGTCTTTCTCTTTGGGGCTCCTCCTCTTGAAGCTGGGAAGTCATTACTGGTGATGGTAAACATCCTGCCACCTTCTTGCCATTAACAAGCCCATCTCTTTGAGCACCCAGTTTCTTACAGGCTGGAATGCCAAGAGTTCGCCTAATTGTCTTGTGAGGAGCTCTAATTGATGTTAAATCTTTTAAGCATTGTGGAAAACACCAAAACAATTCTACTCTGTCTTTTGGGCACAGAAAAAAAAGTCACTAGACAACAGTTCACAACTTGGCACAGCCTTACACACCAATAAAACTTTATAAAAACAGATATCAACCTGAATGTGGTCCACTTGTCATACTCTGCCATATCCTGTTTTGTGTTGTCAAATGTTCTTCTGACTCATGAACGCATCTAACACAGTCTTTTAAAAGAAAATTCTCAGTAAGAGTATCTTTTTCAACAATGGGGTTAAAATGAATTTCTTATACCTGTTTTTGCACTGTGGATCCTGACAAATTAAAATTGGAAATTGCTAATAAAATAGAAGCAATCTATTCTGTATGCCCTCATAGGCCTGGAGGTTAATTAAAAAAAAAAAGAATGTGATTGTATTTAAGAGACTAAATCAAATTTGTATATTATGTAGCTGTGATGGTTACTCAATTTAATCCTGTGAGTCAGACTTTTTGGGCAATTTCAATGGTGAATTTTCTCTTTTTCTTTTGCCCAAATTCTTGGTGGAGTTATTAGAAAACTGCTTTCTTTGTTTGCAGCCTTTGTTTCCTCCTTAACCCTGCCTCTCCAATTAATTCACCTGTCTCCATCTTTTGGAATATTTTTTCTTTAGTTACTCATCTTTTAGCTTGTCTGGGACAGTTCAGACATGTTTTCCTCATGAGATTTTGGTGAATATGAGCAATTTGTCCTTTCAATCTCTTTAGTAACTTCCTTGAGGAAGTTGGGGATTTCTAAAAGCAATTTTAGAATAAAGGGCTTTTGATTTCCTTTTCTTCCATTCTTACAGAAACCATGCAATTTTAACATTGTTTCCTCTTAATCTCTTTCCCAGGTCAACTATTCCAACTTCTGACTTCAATTATTCATTTTAATGCATGTGTGTGTTAAGTTCGTTAATTTGTTACTTTTTTTTTTTTTTTTTTTTTGTGGTACCGGGGATTGAACTCATGACCTCAAGCTTGCCAGGCAGGTGTTTGTGCCACTGAGCTATATCCCTGGTGACATCAGTTGATTTTGCTGTGCAGTCTCCATACTACTTTCATGGGAAAGCAGTAACCAATTTGTTTTGGCTTCCCATACCACTTTTGTATACACCTCATTACATGTACATGCATTTAATGTACATGCCTTTAATTTCAATTCCATTAGCCTATTTACACTGGGTTTTCTGCCACTTGCAAGAGGCATTGACTGAACATATGGGAGCAAGGTTTGGACTTGAAAGATCTTCCAGATAAAGATGAAGTTATAGCTTTCAAACAAGCTTATTGACTTACAAACTTCACATCGTTAGATACAATTTTCTAGTTGGAGTGAAATACAATTGCAAAACATGCTATGTTGGGAGCACCGACTGTGTCCATCACATTGCCCACAGTTGCTTAGGTCGTTCTAGGGATCCAGAATAATCGAAACTGGAAAGTGCATGTCTCAGTACTTTAACACATTCCTTATGTAACCCACTCAATTTCCCTGGTGACATCTCCACTGGCTGTCTAAGTTATACTTCAAGGTCTCTTACAGATGGCTTACTTTTTCACCTGGTATTCTTGAGCTTCTCACCCCATGAAATTTCTTAGCAAAGAATTGCTATTGTCATCCCTCTGTGAACTTACAGAAAGAGAGAAAAAAGTTGACAGTTTTGGAAATCAACCATGTCTCCATTTAAATTACCTCCTTTGATTTTTTCCATAGCTCTAAAAGGAAGTTACTGTTTTGTTTATTTTTTTAAGATGAAGACAAGGAGGCTCAAAGGGTCTATTTAACTCATCCAGATTGCATAACTTGTACATTCAAAGATCAGGATTTGAACCTTTGACTCAAATAGCCCTGCTGATTCCTTTGCATCATATTTTACATTATCCCTGAATAACAAGCCATTCCCTATTTGTAGCTTCTATCTACTACCCAAAGTAGAGGATCCAGGGAAAGACCAAGAATTTCTCTGGCTTGGTCCCTGTGATATCCCCATTGGAGTTAGGTGATTATCGTTATCCAGTGCCTAAGCTCTTCTCTGACACTCTCAGGGGCATCACTGTCCTTGGGGTACCAGCTTTGCATCCTGCATGATTAGAGGTGATAGCTTAAGGCAGAAGCCTGAGAATGCAGTGGTTGTGGTGTTTGGCCGCAGAGAGTCTCTGCAGTTTTTGCTGCTTACAGCAGCAGCTGTTGAGATGGCTAAGGGAGGCCTAGAGCATTTGTCACCTCTTCAGGCACTTCCGGACCCCTCACAGCTGGGCAATCCAGACTCTATCAACACTCTGCAGAGTAGTATCCACAGCTGGATTCCTGCTCAGCTCTGACACAATGCAGCTTTTCCAAATAAGAGCACTTTCAAAGAACATGTTCAAAGTCAGCACTTTCACCCTACCCTTTGATACTAGCTCCATAATGACCTGCTGTCTCTTAGCTAGCAAGCCCAAAGGACACAGCATGCCTAGTAAGCAGAGTACAAATGGAGGCCTCCAGGCAAGTTAACAATTACACATCATCTCTCCACTGTGCTAATCATACAAGTTAAACTCTACATCAGCCCAGGGTATCCAGCAATTTGCTATCATAGGTACATAAATTAAATTTTAGTGGCCAAAATCCTTGTCTTGGAATAGAAACAATCTAGATTTAAATCTAGGTTCTGCCACTTATTACGAGACCCCTCAGAATCTTCTGATCCTCATGTACAAAGTGAGAATAAGCTCTACTTTATGGAAATTTTGTGACAATTAAATGGAGAAAAATATATAAAAGCGCTTGGCACATAGTAGATATATTTGTTCAATATCCTTGATTCCGTTGTATTTTTTTTTTGTTTTTGGTTGAGATCTATTTCTTTGGTGAATGAAAACACAAATGATCTTATAGTGAATCTTAATATTTTTTACCTCGACTTTCCAGATGTGAAAAGAAAACATTTTCTAGTGTTTTAGGATGCATGCTGAAAATATTTCTGAATATAATTGTTAAAAACAAGCAACTTCACCTCAAGTGACCCTACTATGTTATTATACCTAGCACAGTCCTAGAAGAGGTGGACCCTATGTCCCTATAGAGTGGTGTCTTCAAAGATGGGTGAGTTTCAGAGCCAATGACTAGTCTCTTCACTGTTGCTTTGCAAAGTCCATAGATCCAAAAAGGGAAATCAAGAGATTTTTACTTAAGCTGCCTTTGCTCTATATAGATTACTTTCAGGATGATAGTTTTTAAAATACTTAACTTCTATAACTTTGAGTTCTCTGAAAGATTTTCTGCTGTGTAGAATTTCTTCAATCAGAGGCACTGCAGTCATATCATCCATATGTCTAAGTAAGTAGTCTTAATCTAGTACTCTCAGCATTAATAGAAAAAGGGCAGGCCTGGGCACATCTGAAAGGGAAAGAGTTGACAGAATTCCCTAGGTCTTAAAGATTCTATTCTCTCTCTCTCTCTCTCTCTTTCCCCATCTCTCCCCCTCCTTCTCTCCCTTTCCCTACCTCTCTCTTCCTCTTTCCCACTCTTTCTCTTGATTTTAAATTTTCTGATGGGAACTTCATATATCCCTGCCTTATTTATCTTGGTATCATGTTACTTTTGCCAGTCAAATGGGCTCTGTAGCATAATGTGGTACTGAACACACTTCTGGGAGGTTTCCAGTTGAGTAATAGTTGACTGGGGGTTTGCTAAAACCTTTAGGACAGTAGAATTGAAGGAGAGAAAGAGCACTTTGACACGCTACTGAAAATATGCTGAATAGGTTGAATGAAAGTAAGAGTTACTTAATGAGCCCAATTCTGCTTTAGATACTACAAAGCTGGAAGGAAATATAAAGCTCAGTTTCTTTATTTAAGGAACTTGTGTTTGTGTTGGCAAGGCAAGACTAAGGCACAAGAAGCAACAGGCTAGCCAAGGGAGCGTGTGATTAAGTGACAACTGAATAGAATAGACAGAAAGTACTCTAGGGGCCCAGTCTTGGGAGAGATGGTAGAGACAGCCAAGTGTTGACAGGTTTGCAGTGATCTGATGCTTTTTGAGATGCTTGCCCAAGGTTAGAGACACAGTTGTGACTGTGAACATGGCAGTTCCAAAAATCACATCTGAATGATCGTTTCATTTTTTCCAGTTCCCTGTTGACTGAGGAAATCTCATTGGAAACTTTTCAGGGTCACAGGATAATATTTTGTGCTTTCTAAGAAGCCATTTAGCTGAGAGTCTAAACAGTTTCCCACTCTGGAAGAATTGTCAGTTTTTAAGTGTATCAGATCAAGCTCTCCTCCCCTGCAACTTACTGACCACATGACTTGAGGCTTGTAAACCTGTAAAGTATCACATTCTCTGCTGTACAAGAGTGATGGTGCTATCCTTACAGGATTATCATGAGGATCACGGGAAGGTGATGCATACAAAGTCCTTAGCACTTGGAAAGGGCATTAGTATGAGACAAGTTTATTATGATTGCTGATGCACTGGCAAGAGCTACCTTTGAAGTAAATGTGGAGTCAGAGAATGTAGGGTTTGCCAGGTATCAGAGTGGTCACTTGGTCCAATTTCCCATTTTATAGATGATAATCAGAGGCTAAGATAACCTAAACTCTTTGCTCAAGTACAAGAACCAACTAGAAATACGGCAGGACCAGTAGCCCTGTCTCACCACTGGCATTCCACAGCGTTTCTCCACTGTGTGGCCTCCTACACTGGACTGGCACAAATCATTGACTTGAAAAATTCCTTCTGCCTCTTTATTTCCCTGCATTACTCCAATATTATCAGTGCCTACTTTGTGTTAGGAGGTCTGTGGGACCGAAAAGTAAACAATGTACAGCTATAATGATGAAGGGCTCAGCACCATGTAATTATAACCCAGCTGCTATTGTAGTTCTTAAATTCTCTGTGCAGGGTTATGGAGATGATCTGATATGGGCATGGAGGGTCAACTGGGTGAAAAACAGGAAACAGGGCAATTGGGTGGTTCCGGTTGGAGTCTAGAGATAGAAAAATTGAGTTCACATTCATATATTAACACTTAGTGTGCTTCAGAAACTGTATTTGAGCATAAAATAGGAATGGTGGTGTCTATTTCTAGTGACATCATGCAGATAAATGAAGATGTAGTTCAGAACTTGGCACAGAACAATCAGTCAGTGTTAGCTTTATTTACACAGGTAAGGCAATGGTACTATTGCAGAAACTTAGGAAAGGATGACTGATGCTAATTAGTGATTTTATTCTAACCCTTGGAGAAAAGTCTTTGTGCAACAGTAATTTCTTTGCTCTTCAGGAGCAGGTTTCAAGCACTACTCAAAAGACTTAAAATTATTAAAGATATTTTTTTAAAGAACGAACTTGAGCCTTCATTCCACTCAACTTGTCATTCTATAGGGTGGTGTAGCTGGATATGTATGAGACCAACTGAATTTCCTAGGAAGTCAAGAGTGGTGAATCTGGTTTTTTTAAACGAGAAAGTTTTTAATATTTTCCACAGGTATTTCTCAAACCAGTTTCTGATTAGCAGTCTCATCTGCATATCTGAGCTCCCCTTGTTCCTTACAGCTTTATTTCAAATCCATTTTTCATCAGCTCTATTATTACACATTCTTTTCAAACTTGCTCTCAAGGTAATAATAATACCTACCATTTCCTTTACAGTGACTTATGACTTTATTAAGGCTCTTAGATTTCTGTTCAGATTTCTAATATGTTGACTTGGGTCACTTTGTGTGATTTAATTATTATCAGAGGTTTTGTTAAAGGTAGAGACACCTAAATTTTATGAAGGTACTATTTAAATATTTCATATCATAAATAATGATTCACCATAAATTGCATTTCAGTACTAATCTCGTAGTACCCCTTATAAGAAATCATAGCATTTAAATGCCTGCCATTGATTGAATCCTTGGTTATTGTACTTCCAGTATAAATTTTTTTCCCTTGAATTTTCTGACCATTATGCTACTTCTTTTCTCTTTCTTATAAAATAGGTATATCCAGAGCTTTTAAATGTTGACCAATAAAATGGAGAGTAATACCATTTGTCCAGTTTTTCTCTACTAAACATAGAAATAGTAATTATCTAGGGGCCCAAGAACCAGTTCTTATTTTTGCTGATTTATTAATTGCAAATATACATAAAGATGGCTATGGGTTGTACTGGAGTTGCTAGGCCACAACACAGAATATAGTTCCCTCAGATTATTAAAAGTCACTACTCGTACAAATAAAAGTAACCGCTTTAATTTTACTTTTACCAAAGAGTTAAAAAGCAAGGCCTTTAGCATCTCATTTCACTTCTGTGCATAGCCCATTATAACCTGCATAAACAAAAATGACAAGTTGAGATTAATGAAAGTCCCCAAGTGAAGGAACACTTTAATTGTCAGAACTCATAGGAGCTGAACTTTAGTAGCGTATTTATACAAGACAACCATAGTCTAAAACTTCCCTAATTGATTATGACCAATAAATAATAACTTGGAAAGCATTTTTCTGGTATACAAATAGCACATGACTCATAATAGTTAATTGAGGTATTAAGATGCATAAGGGAAGAATATTAGATTGACTAGATAAATGATTCGTAACACAAGACAAATAATTGGTGAGTTCATACTCCTAAGAATATAGCTCATAAGCAACACTGAAGTACATCAAATAAAGGGAATTGTGTCTGCTAAATGAACTCCCAGATAATGGGGTAGTAGAGTTATGTTGTCTCCAGACGTCACTGGATCTTTGCTTTCAGGCCAAGCCACTGTTATGTAGATTAATTTAAGCTAGAATTCTGATCTTGGATCCTGCAGCCCTTGGCAATGTGAGATTGGAAGATGAAGAGGGTGGATGGACAGACACATGCACAAAGCGGGTTGCATCATGGCTGAACCAGTAATACGGCACCTGACACTGAATTTTGAGACTAGGTCTTTGACTGGGCATAGGCACTGTTTTGGGCTACTGGTGTAATATCCCTTGTCTCTGCCTCGTATAAATAAGAACTGTTTCTCAGAAGCATAATTTAGGAGATACCTCTTTTTTAGCCATGTCTATTTTGTTTTTGTTTGCCACTTGTAGACTTTACTGTGTGTTGTACAACATTTACATATCAAATGGTGAAGCTCTGTGCAATGGCCCTAGCTTCAATCCCCACACTGGAAAAAAAAACACAATAAATTCAATTCTGCAAATACCCAAGTAAGATTTTAAGATCAATGAGTAAATATAGTTAGATGGAGTACCTCTTTTCTGTTCTCTAAACTAGAAAACTAACACTCAATGCTGTGTATTAATAAGAATAAGAGAACTTGCTTGCATATAATTTATTTTAGCTGCCTAAGGAAACTTTTATAGATTTTAGTGTATGTTTTGAACTTAGAAACAGAGTCAGGTAGAACTGTCTGGGCAAATCCCTACAATGACTTCTCATGCTTTTTGAGCAATAATCACTTTCTTTCAGTTACCTACTCCTCCTTGAACACCAAGGCTGTTCTTCCCCAGATATTGGCATAATTTGAATGACGGTCACCTGAATGGAGTCTACTCGGATGGCATATTTATTTCATAGGTCAAACTAACCCGGCCTCCATCTCTGGTTCCCAAACTCCTGATCTCATAGTCTATTCAAGTTGATCTTTCTCCCTTAGCACTTCCTATGTCCTTAGTTATGAGAGAATTTTCTTGTTTGTTGCCTTTATTTATTATTGAGTGTGTCCCCTTATCTGGATATGGACTCCAGGGAATCACCTTCTTTTATTTGGTGATGTAACTCAAGTGCTTAGTAGTGTGTCTATTCAATGAAGCATGAATGACTCAAGAGACAACACAATATTTATTGAAAGACTGAAGGGTAAGCAATTATTTCCTTGGATAACTTGATGTTTGCAATGAAATCTTTTGATTATTCTCATTATCTTGCAGATAGTAACAATCAGTCCTGAATCTTTAAAAAAAAAACCAAATTGACCTAGTTTCATTGTAAATTGTTCTTTTCAATTTCCAGCTTCAGAGGTAGAATTAAATATGCTATTTAGTTACTTTGGAAATACAATAAGACGAATTAAAAACTCAAATTTATTTTTAGTAGTTATCAGATCTAAAGAGAAAGTTCTTCCATCTTGATCTGTCCTACCCATTTCTCAGACAAGGCAAAATGCTAAGCCTGAAGTGGGTGTCCAGGGTTACTCTGTGGGCCTTGAGTGGGGTTTGTGCTGATACCAGAATGTTGGCTTCTTCAACACATTCTTGTTGGGCTCTACCACGCTGCCCTACTCACCTGGTTTGTGTGTTATGCATACCATTCTCCTAGTGACCACAGGAAGTTTATTCTTTAGACCTCATAAATGTCTTTCCTCTTTCTTCTCTTTTTACATCATCTCTAAGACAAACACCGGTGTCCAAGTGAACCACACAATGGGGAAAGCTCGGCTGTGGCAGTCCATCTCTTGTTAGGCACTTCTGCTTGACAAGCCCAGAGCAGTTCGTTTTTGACTACTTTTCCTAGGCATGTTTGAAAAATTACCCAGTTAGTGTTCCCTTAGCTTTCATCTGTGATTTCATTGGGAAACTATGCATAAGATACTTTGGAAATAAATATACACAAGAAACTACAATTCTGTTTGAATGACCCTCTACCTTGGAATGTCTAGATCTGTGAGAACTATAAGACCAAGAAATATGTCCAGGCTGCTGACTTGAAAAGTTATCACTATTCCTTATATGGAATCTATGCAGACTGGGAAGCCAGAATTGTACAAACTACAGAGTTTTTTCCCCAGTCACTTATGCACCTCATCTTTGACCTATTTCATTTATAGGTTCCTTTAACGTACTATCCCCTAAAAGTTTATTGCTTTCTTGATGGGCTCCCAACAGTGATTTTCAAAATATCAAATACTTTGCATAGACTTTGAGTATATGGAAAAGATCCAGGAATTGGCCCCAAAAGGCCAGGAAGATGGCAGTGCAATTATATCAGTAGAATGTTAGGCTTGCTAATGATGTGGGGCTCTGGTTAGAGAACCCTATGTACAGTTTATTCATTAGTGCTGAAAATTCAAAAATGTAGACATTCAGAAATGTTTAGTCTGGTTTTAGTAAAGAAGAAGGGCAAATAGATTCAGACTGGGATTCACACAAAGCACAATAAATACTTCTACTTTTCTTGATAATGGAGAAAATGAGCCACAAGCTGTAAACATAAAGCTAAAAAGAAAAATTCTGCTTTTTTTAAAAATGAGAGTACTTATTTTGTCTCATACAATGTAGAGTGGGAACACTTTGCAATCTGTTTGAGCAGAACATTTTAAGAATAAATTCAGAACACTAGCAGAGTATCTCTTGAGGTGTTTCGAAGGAAAATGTTTCACTAATCTTTTCCTGCAGTTCTGAAGTCTTTCTATGTTCAGATTCAAGATCTACCATTAACTAGGGTCAGTTTCTTACTGTTTGTAAGCTTCAGTTTTTTTCATCTAAAAAAAAGAAGGATTAAAAGTACAGTACATACTACATAGGGTGGTCATAAGTGTTTTAACAAGGTAAAACAAAGCATGAGAAGTACATAGTATTTGGTAAGCATAAACAATTATTTTCCTACTAGCCATATTTATTAATTGGATGGAATTTTTAAAAAGTTGAAAGTGAATTACTAATAAATGCTGTATCTATTGAAAATCAGCTGGCTGAGTCTGAGATCACAGCCCTTTTACTCATGCTTTCTAAACTTGGGTCTGCCTTTTCAGTAGCAGAAAGAAAAAGTGACAAGTTATTCAACCTGTAGGAAAGGTTGATAATTGCCTTTGTTATTAGTGAAATCTTGAATTTCCTAGATGCTCAAATTAGTGCATAATTTTACACTTAAACTTCAATAGGTTGCACTGATATGCAGACTGACCTACACATTGACTCAGAGACAAAAACACTAAGAGTAACAGAAACAATAATTTTCCCTCCCCATGAAGCCTAGGTGTTGATATCGCTTGTTCTGCTTTCACTGCAAGGCAGTTGTTTTCACAGTGTGGGATGACCCAACAGCCCACTGGCCCTGAAAGCAAGTGAAAGCATTCCTACTCTTTCTTGCAAATGAGAAAATTTCATCTTTGAGGACCATATTAGAATTTGAAATGAGTAAATTTAGGGACAGTTGTTTCAGTTGTAGCACACATTTCACTTTTTTGGTTTAGGTTGGTAAGTTTTTTTGTTTTTTCTTTTTTGAGATGGGCCAGTTGTGACTTTGCTGCAAAACCAACCCTGGCTGATTTTGAACTCATAATCTTGCTGTCAGCCATGTGCCACAGCTCTTGGCATCATTTTAATTTTGAGGGGTGGAAGTAATAACATTTGCTTTTCTATCCTCAGTGCCTCTATAGGTATAATCTAACCCTATCTTACAGATGATTATAGTATCTTTGTAACCATGTAGGCATTTGTCTCCAAAATAAATACATCTTTACATTTAGGGAAGGCTAAAGGAAAAAAAAAATCTTAAATTGGTTTACAAAACAAAATGAGTACTAAATATTTCTATTTCTTTTGGAAGCCCACTCATTGTTAGAGGCTTTGATATAATTCAAGCTCTGAGTTATTTTGATGTTGATAAACCTGATTTTCTAGTCTTTTAAACCTCTAATCACTAAGCTTTTGGTTTTTGGTTTTTGAAGAAGCTAATACTCACATAATATTAATATTTTCCATTTCAGCAAAGCCAGATTTAAATATTTCCTAATGCTAATGTATGATTTGTCTAAGCATTTTAGCTAAATCTAATCTTTCATTACCGCTGATGCTCATCTCTATTTTCTGATAGTTAATTTGCTGACTTTCTGCAAAGTTCAGTTTTTGTTACATGTCTGATCAAGCTTAAAAATAATTTCCTATATTATATTAGCCAAAGTAATGTTTGTTTATGAGCTTAGAGTCATATTTATTAACATCCATGATTAACTGAAAATTGCCCCATATGGTATTTCAATCCACAAATGTGTTTTGATTAGAGAAGGGACAATTATTCCATTTGCATTTGATGCTAACACAAATGATATAATTTTCAGCTCTCTTAGTCAAACAGATAGTAAGAGCAAAAAGAAAAGGTAAGGCCTTAGAAAGCCTGTCCACGTGACTGCTGCTTTCCAATTATTTAGCCCCTAATACAGTTTATTTTTCTGGGTAGTACATTTCTATAAAATAGTTTTTGGTACGGATAATTACCTTAATTGTTCATATACTCTCCAAAGTATAACTGGGGCATTATCTGTTATGCTGCATGACATTGATTATTGTACATTTTCTAACATTTCATTCCCTTTAGGATTGAATGTCTGACTAGTTAAATTTAATGCTTGACAGTATTATGCATGTAGAAATCCAGTAAATAAGAAAAAAACAAGCCTTGGAAAGATGATTCATGTTCTTTTTAATTCTGACTACTTTCTCTGAAGCTTTTCTAGCCTGATCTACATCACCAAATCTACATTTTCATGCAGCAGAATAAAAATTCAGCGTTTCACTTGTTGTTTGGACATATAGCAAGGGATTCTGTCTGAGTATCTAATGCCACTGAACTCTGCCGTCTGATTTTCTGACCTCTACCTGGATGATTAATGGCTCAGGGTGGTCAAGAAGCATCACAGTCCCAGAAATGGGTCTAATAGATTCCCGAGGCACAAGTGATTGGTTAGCCTCTCCAGACCTGCTGACCCAGGAGTCACTATGTTTGCTAAAAATAAGACCCCCAAATCTTGGCCCTTCATGTTAGAATGAGGGAGTTACTCTTTTATTATCAATTCAAACTGAAAAATTGTATAAGATAACCAAACTTTTGTTATTTTCTCTGAGTTAAGAGTTGAACAGACACTTCAGTTTTTGTCCTATTATTTGTAAGGCTAGACCTCACAGAATGACAGAAAATCACAGTACTCGATACTCTGTAATGTTGCTGGGATGAATGAATGAATGAACCACCAGAACACTCGTAGAACCATAGACCTGATATTCCAATGTTTAAGCTTCCATGCTTCAGACATTTCTTTACTCTGCTCACTCAATTAGCTGTATCAAAAGTTTTGCTCTAATTCCTAAATGACTTCCTATGAATCAGGAGTAACTCTTAAATTTCTCTTTTGATCAGCTTTAATCTGCATAGAACCCTCTTTTTGTGCTAGAGTGCCAGCTTTAATAAATCAGCCAGCTCAAATTGAATAAATCTATTTAAATACTTATAAAATATTAAGGATGCATTTGGGAAAAGCCTCTAAGGTTATTGTGGCACCCATGTACCTCACAGTAACTAATTTATTAAGCAGTTTGCAAACCTGGGAAGAAAGGAAAAAGAAAAATGGTTTCATAAACCAAGAGCAGAAGCCAATTTTTCAGCTCAGATGATGAAAGGAAGCATGCATTTCTAATCAAAAAGACAGATAAGCCTTCTCTCTCCCACCATTCCCTCACCAGCAAAGTGCCTTTTCATCATCAACAACACTCCATTCCTAATGGCTGCCTGGGCCTTTCTGCACCTTCTCCATATACTGGTAATGTACACACAGCATCCCTTTGAAACAAGAGCCCATTAGCTGTGGCAGAATACCTTTTCACATGACGTTCTTCTGTTGCAAGTCATCAGCGCAGTGTTAAATCATCCCTACTGGGCATGCTCAGAACCCTGTCAGAAGGATAAACTGATATTTAGAGCCACAGCATGAAAATTGCTTTTCAGTCCCCTTGAAGGACAGTTTAAAAAAAAGGGAAAGAAAAGGGAAAAGGTCATATACTAGACAGGTAACATCAAGCTCATTCTTTTACTCTGGAGCTATGTCCTTTGTGTTTCTTTGGGTGATCCTTTGTGATCCTCATTTGGATGCATGCCCTCACTGTTGCCTTGTGCAAAAAGTAGGGTCAGGGTCCATGTATTGCTCTTATTCAGTATTCCAGGTCATCCTGCCCCTTTGACATTAACATTTGTGTTAACGGCAGCTGTCATCCTAAATGCGTGTGGTCTGTCTTGCGATGTTCAGAAATAATACCTTTCTATTACTCTCCTTGTTGTTATACATAGGGGCTAATGACTGCAGCAGTTGTGTAGCCTACAGAGAATTCTTAGTCCTGATGCTTTAATGATCCCATCATTTCCCACACTGGATCCTAAGAGAGCACTACTTATTCCTCCATCTTCTCAAAACATGATCGTTTGTCCATTATGTCGTGATACATAATAACTGCATTATTTTTAATGTAGCATGTAAAAGTACATGGAAATGGTTGTGATAGAGCTTATAGGAATCACTTTGTTCTTTGTTGTTAAGGGTCAGTATCAACAAACTGCATGCTACCCTTAGCTCTGGCTTATGTTAGAATCATTCATCAAGTTTATTCAGAGACTCATAAATATGGCCTCAGATAAGGCTTCACAGTGATAGTTTTCAAAGACCAAGTAACTGGACAAAATAAAAGCCTTATTAAAAGTAGATTGTATTTCATTTTACTTAGGGTAAATCAAATGAGGGACTTGATTTTTGATAAACTACTCATTTATTCAGAGTTAAATCATGTGTTGTTTTTAGGCCTATGTTCCTAAGCACATTTTCATGATGTGCTTAAATGCAGGATGTGTCCTTGCCTTTTCTTCCTCCAAGAAGATAGTTGTGACATGTTCAGAAATGGAGTTTTGGTGAATTATTTCCCTGCCAGTGAGTGTGGTGGGAGGAATTAGAGGCTATCATTTTTTTTTATTTTAAAGAGAAAAAAAAAACAAGCCGGCAGGGTGACATTTCTCAATAGCTCTAACTAATGCAGGGAAGATTGAGACCATGTTGAGGACTGCTATTTCTTAGCATGATTTACTTCCTTGCCACTGTCAATGCTTTCTGACATTTTTCACCAGGGAGCCTCTCTGGGGACAGAGCCCTGTGTGGCTATACTTGCTCTGATTTGGCCTAGTTAACTTGAGACATCAGGATGTAGGAGTATCTGAGGCCCAGTGATTTTGTATCAGAAAGAGTTGATCCCTGTAATGGATAACCATCTGAATTGTTGTTGGATGAACCATTCAGTCAAGTAAAGGTCAGAGTGTAATAATCAGATGGCTATTAGGGCCTTTCTCAGCCTTGCACAGCACCCATCTGCCAGGAAGGAGCCCCACATATTCCCTGGGCTTCTCAGATGGAGAGATTCTCCTGGTGTCTCCAGGTGCCACCCTCTCCTGAAGACATTCTGATCAACCAATTCTCCTTTGAGTCTTCAGGATCTGTTTTTAATATGAACCCTAGATGATTTTTGTCAATGGAAAGGTTCTTTGTAAGATTTTGTGAAAATTTTTATTGTTAAATGCATGTTGAATATTCCTGCCTTGACAGCAAGTTGATATACATTTTGGTACATTAAACAAATACTTTTATTCCCAGTCCAGCAACAGAGTTCTACTGGATTAGATGATCCTAAAGAACAAGCTCATATATTGAGGAGGGGTAAAAAGAAGGGAGTAGAAGGTGACTAGATGAAAAAACAATGTAGTAAAGTTCCAGAAAACTATAGAAAACTCAAGGCAGTGGTGGGCTTGGGGCTGAAGTTAGAATGAGGGGAAATCAAGAAAACTCAAGCCCTACATAGTTATCTTTGCCTTCGTAAGAGTTGGTTTTAGTCACTTTCTTATTATACCTGTGGTTGGTATCATTTCTCAAAATTTGTAAGAAATGAGGTTATGGAAGAGTTGCTTTTATCCATCTCTAAGTATCAACCAGAGTGGGGAGTGGCCTGCCATTCCTCAAGACTCCACCCTGTGCCTATTTTCGTTTATCCCTGAAAGTCTTAGTTCCCAGCTGGAGTAGAACGCAGCCCCCAAGGCCTTTCAAACAAAGCCTTGCAGCCTGTGGCCTGTGCTTTCCAGGTGCGCTTTCCAGATTTCCTTTGGAGACTTTCTATCCTGATTTAAAATAAATCCCTCAGCTTTGGCCCTGAATACCATAATTTAAAAGTGTGTGATGATCAGAGTTGTTCATTAGCTATGGTAACTATTATAGGAGCTGCTTTCCTCTTGTCATTGCTGCCTACTTCCATGTGCTGCCTGCTATCTACCACTAAGTTCAAGTGGCAGCAGTCAAACTCCCGGTGGTTGAGAAAAAGGAGGGGCACAGCTGCATGGACCAGATAAAGGCAGAAATGCCTTCACATACATGATTTATCCCCCTCTGAAACCCAAGAACAACTGAAAATGCAAGTGGCTAAAGTTTATGAAGCCTTTACCATGCTCCAGACAGTGCTCAAAGGGTTGCACATGGGTCAATTTATTAATCTTCCATATTACTCTATGGGGTTGGTGATAACTGAGGGAACCTTGCAGTTCCAGCCCGTGATAACTGAGGGAAAAGTGAGGAAATGGATTCAGGATGCCCTGTCCCCTCTTCCCTGTCCACCAGAGCTACTGGGCATGCAGCCTGTCCCTGGAAAGGAGATTTGATAGAGGGTGGTGTGTTCAGGCAAGGTGACAAATGACCCAATGGGTTGACTAGCAAGAAAGCCCTCAGATATGCCCCCACTCTGGCTCCCATCATCAAAACTTGCTCAGGCCAAATCTAATATTCAGTTTAAAGAACATAAGATTTCCTACTTTCTACAATGTTTGATTGCAACAATTGTTCCATATTACATATTCTATTTTAATTAATTCTCAACCAGGGTTCACTTTGTACCTTTAGATGATGTGTCTCTATGAGATTAGGAAATATCCAAGTGGAGGTCTCAGGAGAGAGGCCATTGACTAGAACTGTGTGACCAAGATAACTGAAAATCAGACTTTGCCTTGGGCTGATTGCATTCACTGAAACTAGGGAAAGGAGGAAAGTAAAGCTAATGGCATGATAGGGAAAGAGATGATGATGACATGTGTAAGCTGTCAGTGCAGCTGGTCTACCTGGGGCTGAGTCTGGGTCCAAGTAAATGTGATTTGAAGTCAGAGTAACTGGGCTGTTGTATCAATTTGAATACAAATGGTTTATACCTCTTTGTTTTGTATTCATTTGGCTTTTAAAACTGACATTATAGATTTCTTAATTTCTCAAAATATTTCTCTGATACTGCTTTTGCATTTATTCTTCTTTTCATAACAAAACGAAATTATAGTGTTTCACTTGCTAGCAGTATCTTTCTTTTGGCCCACATGCATTATTTTCTTTTTCAGACTTTCTTAAAATATGATGCTAATGGAGATAGTATTGTTCACTCCAACACTATATAAGAGAAATGTAATGAACGCCACATATGGATTTTAAAATATCTAGTAGTCACATTAAAATAATGAAAAGAAATAGATAAAATTGTTTTTTGTGGTTCTGGGAGTTGAACTTTTGGCTCCATGCATGCTAGGCAAGGGCTTGTCCCACTGAGCTGCATCTTGAACTCAGATCAAATTAATTTTAATAATATATTCTGTGTAATACAGTGCATTCAGAATATCATTTTAATACCTATTCAATAAGCATTATTAATAAAATTTTTAACATTCTTTTTTTGAACTAAGTCTTTAAGCTTTAGAGTGTATTTTACACATTGTACTTTCCAATTGTGGTAAGTCGCATTCCAAGTGCTCATTGGCCACATGTATAGTTCTAGCACTTTTGAGTTAACCAACTAGTCACATCCTGGCTCTCTTGGTTTTTAGCTCTACATTCTTAACTACTGAAAGCCACACTTTTTTTTTCCGATCACCTAAGTTAACACATAAAATTATACTGAAAGTAGACACAAAATTCTAGGCTTCCCAGAAGCACTCAATAAATTTAGACAATTCTGGGGCTACTACAGCACAGTTTCCACTCTGTCTTGATCATCAAAACTTGCTCAGACTAAGTTTAATGTTCAGTTTCTAAGACTCCTTATTTCCTTTCACAACTTTCTTTCTCTCTCTTTCTTTCTTTCTTTCTTTCTTTCTTTCTTTCTTTCTTTCTTTCTTTCTTTCTCTGTTTCTTTCTGTTTGTCTATCTTCTTTTCTCTTTTCTTTAGTTCTTTATCTCTCTGTTTCTCTGTCTCTGTCTCTGTCTCTCTGTGTCTTTGTCTCTGTGTCTCTGTGTCTCTGTCTCTCTGTGTCTCTTTGTCTCTCTCTCTTCTGTTTGTTTCTCTCTTTTTTTATTTCTTTTTAAATTTCTCAATATTGGGAATTGAACCCAGAACTTTTCCATTGAGCTTTGTCCCTAGTCCTTTTTAAATTTTTTATTTAGAGATAGGGTCTAAGTCACTACACTGACTAGGCTGGGCTTGAATTTTAATCCTCCAGCCTCAGCCTTCTAGAGTGCTGGGTTGATTAGCACACACCACCATGGCTGGCTTTTCCTGCAAGTCTTGATTATTCACACACACCATATTATATGTCTTCATTTTAATATCGTAGTTCTCAATTAGAGGCATTTTGAATACCTCCCCTTCCTTTCAAGAATATTTGACAATGTCTGGAGGCATTCTGATGGTCACAATTGAAGGTATGCAACTGGTATTTGGTGGGTAGAAGCCAAGGATGCTGGTAAGTATTCTGCAATGTGCAAGTTTGCTCTCATATACAAAAAGTTTTCTGACCCCAATTTTCAAGGGTGCTGATGTTGAGAAACTCTATTTCAACCAGACTAACCTGTTTGCATGAATTTATGTGCTTTTTTAAAATCCTTTTTGAGACAATTTAGTGTATAAACTGTAAATAAATAATGATAGGTTGATACCTACCCATGATCCTTGGGATAACTCTCAGTTGTGTAAAAAGATTCTGTACATGACAGTCACACACGGGCTTTCTTGGGCTTTCTGGAGGGAAAGCAGTATGATTTAAAGAATCAGATGTGGGAGGCATATGAGCTCCCACACTCCTGTGACCTGCCACCAGCCAACAGAGGCTCCACCATTGTGGAGCTGATTGGATCATGACAAGAATTTGGCTGCTGCTGGACTTGATCCCTTGCCAGGAGCAAGTGCCATGTGAAAACTGACAGCTGCCTTCCTGCCCCTTGAGCCTGCTGGGTTGTAGAATCCAAGGGGAGGCGGAGGCAGCCTATGGTGCCAGTTCTGGGGCAGGTGGCCCCATGATATGCCCCCTTTACACTCTTTTCTTCCATTTACAAGTTATGAAAAATTTACTCAATTTATTTCAAGTTCTTGAAAAGGACTTGAGTGGAATGCTTTTCTGGACCCCTAGAAGGTGGGTTTGGAGGGCCCAGTTCATTGGTAGCAATTCTTGTGGAATTTATAGCCTGCAGGCAATGAGGGAAATGCTCCTGTTTGCTTTTTCTCCTTAGTGCTGTCTTGGGAAATCCTTGCGGGGTTTCTTCTGATCTTAGTTAATTTCTACACTTGTACATTTTCCCCTTTTTCCAGTGTACAATCTTCTCTAAGGTTTCCTAATTAAAGTCTTTTGGATTTTGGGGGGTCATCTTAGAAACAGCTTTGATCACTGCACAGGTATTGCAGCTCATTTTGGGAAAACCTCAGAGACTGCAGGCGTCCACCTCCACTGCTCTTGATGGCTTAAAAACCTCACTTGTGGATTTTGTGCTGCAAAAAGCTGTTCTGTGCTTTCTTGGTTCTGCCTTCCAAGAAGTAGCCATTTTGTTTATATTTGTCTTCGTGCTTTCTTGGATAGCTGTAAATGATTCCCATCATTATCAATGACCAGAAAGCATCCCTTGAACTGTCCTCTGCTTATGAGGGTAGATATATAGCTGCAAAGAAATACAGCTCTGTGCAGCTACTCCATCTTCTCACGCTCCACCTGGTGGCTGGGGTGGTGAAGTAGAGAAGCCCTGGTTGCAATCTCCGGTGACCTTTGCTTCTGATGACCCAGTTAGCCACCCACTCAAAAAGATAGCTCTTGAGAAAAGGCCATGAGCTGAGGGCAGAATTTCCTGCTGTCCATTAAAACTCAAAGTAAGGACGAAGCCCCAAAAGGAAATGTTCTGGCTTCAAGATCATGTCTTGCGAACAGATGGATTAAAGCCAAGTGGCTGGCTACTTGCTCTTGCCAATGCTAGGGAGCTATTCTCTCCCGTATGGCTTCTACTCTCACCGAATAATCAGGTTCCTTCTGGCCACCTGGAAAATGCAGAGTCAAACACCTGTTTAAGTAGATGTGGTGAGCTCTGGGCCTGCCACTGCTGATCCATCTGTAGTGCGCAACATAACATTCACCAGCTGCTTTACTTAGCATGAGGTGGGAGCATGAGGCTTTGATGAAAGCATCAACAACATACCATAAAGTTTTCAATGATTTCCACATCAGTGGGGAGGAGCAGGCTCACAAGCTGGGGCTGGCCAAGGGTTTCCCAAGCTGGGGGAGGGGAGGGGAGGAGAGTAAAAGAGCCCAGAACAAGCCCCAGTGAGTGCATACTCACTGCTACCCTTTCTAGCGCCAAGACTGGGGCAATCCTTGTCCAAGAGCAGACACTGGTTTGGGAAAGTTGGCACTCTGAGTCTAGAAAAATGAATGCATTCTGTTGGAAGTACCGCAGAGGCTATCATTTTACTTGGAACATTTCTCTCTTTTGTCTGAGTAGAATTCAGCCTATGGAGAAAACCTGAGAAAAAAAGAAAAGGGGAGCAATGTTTTTGCCTCTGCACTTGCATGTATGTGGGCATTTGCATTTTGTTTTTGGCAGGGAGATGTTGAGCCTGTGCTTCTTTAACTTTATTGTTGCCACTCTCATCCTAATAAAAATAGTCACTAAGGCATAAACTGTGTGGTGCAAGGCAAGCAGCATACGCTATCCCAGTACATGGATGTTTTGTATTCTTAGAAGCAAAGAGCGATTCTGAAGAACTTCATGTTATGTGGTAGGAGAGTATCAGAAAAAAATCACAAGGCCTGTTCTTGGGTAACTTATGAATAATTGAGTGACAGAAGAGTTACTGTGATCCTTTATTCTTGACTTGGTGTTTGTATCAAAGCAGAATAATAAACAGAGCAAACATTTTATTGAGTGCTTAATATGTGCCAGACATTTGTTCTAAGTACTTTATAATAAACAACTGCTTTAATCCTTACTACCCTATAAGGGAAATCTGATAGTTTTACAGCTGAAGAATCTGATGTGCAGAAAGGTGAAGTAACTTCCCAAAGGCAACATTGCTAGCAAGTGCTAGAGGCAGGAGGTGGACCAAGAGCCAGCAAGCCAGTCTGCATGGTCTTCCATGACTGTGTCTCTTGAGGACAGTTAAGAACTTTGCCCATCGATCTACTAGACTGTTTAGAAGCTAATTCATTTTTAAATATTTCATGGCAAAGCAGTTCTGAAGTGGATGGTGCTAACATTTAAAAACTTCTATTGCAGAAGGCAGGATTCTTTCTCCCAAAGTTCTCCCTCAGGCCTCATGAGGATGGGAGGCTTTGGGTCACCACTTCTGGTTAAAAGAATTCTCACAAATATCAGTGGCACTTCTCTCTCCTCGAGTGGTTTCAAATTCCATCTACCTCTCACTGCTCAGGTCTCTATAACCAAAATCATTTGGTAATTTGTGGTGTGAAGGAAAAGTGAACATGGCCCCACAAGGAAAAACAAGACTTGTATTTAGCCCCCTGACAGGGTGTTTGGAGAGAGATGTGGCTGCCTTCTGTGTGTCCTTTCCCCTCCTCCTTCTGAAGTTGTTTGCTTTCTTGATGTGCCCTCAGGTATTTGTTGGTTCAGCTAGTGGCAGGGAACAACTGTCCTCAGCTTCTGGAGTGTAATTGTCTGACTCAGGACTCAAATCACAGTGCTTAATCATCAAATGTGACAAAAGGATTTATTATCAATGAAAAGACAAGTCAATCTACGGAACCTGAACTTTGTGTTTCTCTGGGAGCCATATGAAGGCTCAGAAGGTCACATTACAGCATTAAAAGACCAAGGTCTTGCAAGACCAATGCTATCCATTATAACTTCTCCATAGCCAGGAAATATCCCTTACTGACTAATAACATAAGAGGTAGAAGAATGAGGGCAGTGGGAAGCAGTTTTTGCAGTGAATTTGTCTTTCACATGTGTTGATTGACTCTCAGGCCTCTGGACTGGAGACTGGGCCAGGCAAAGCCCTGCTGGCGACCCATGTGTTTCTTGGCTGCTAGGCAAATTCTAATTTTAACTACATATGGGATAAACATAGACTGTTTCCCATATTTTACTTAACTTAATCCTGTTGGGTGGAAGTAAAAGAAATAAGCAAATAAACAAAAACACTTCCAGCCCCAAACTACCAAATACAGAAGACAGAGTCAAGTCTCACCTCTTCACCTTGAAAAAATAACCAAAGTTCACGCCGTTCAGCTTTTTTGCCCATGGAATTGGATTGAGCTGGAGAATCTGTTGTCTCTTGCTCAGTCATAGTGGTAATAATTATAATTTTAACATATGTGGAAAAGCTTTCCTTTTACTTTGGGATTTTAAAGATAACATAAAGAGTTTAAAACAAGAAAAATTTAAAAAGCAAGCGATTTTATAATTTTTTTCTCTATATATGTGTATTGAGAGAGAGAGAGAGGAGAGAGAGAGAGAGAGCCAACAGATGGAACATAATGCAAAAATTTTTGAGTAATTTCAAAACACACGCCATGTGTTGAATGGAGATTTTTAGGACTCTTACAATTGCTAACTTCAACACTCACCTCTAATATATTCCGACTTTAAGTGTGCAACCTTGTTTAAAATGCACTGCTAAAGCATATATTTTCATGTATTGCTATGTCTGAATGTATGATAACCAGGTTGAAAATCAAATTATCTGTGTTAGGGTGAATATTATAGTGTGAATACTGCCTGCTGTGCTGTGAATGAATCTTGTAAACACAATCAAATGCATCTTTCCCTTTCTCACGCATTCTGCCCCCACCCTGCTTACAGAGGCAATTCTTCACCTTTCGCTTCCCATTGTCACAGCAGTTCATGTTTATGGTGGGTGACATCTTCAGCTTCAACCCAGCGTGAGCTCTGCCATGTTGGAACTGAGCGTATCTCCTCCAAATATCAGCCTTAAGATTAAAGTCATTTCATGAACAATGAAAAAAAAACAAAACAAAATAAATAAATGAAGACTTGTATTCCAGAGCTTTATGAAATACTTTTTTTAAAGTACAAGTTTCTGCTGTGAAATTTCAGGTCTGTTGAACTTCTTTAGTGAGGGCAAAGAGTAGATGTTTTTTCCTCCATTGTTCATTTGCCAAAGGAGGGAGGTGGGGTGTCATGCTACACTCGGAGAGGACTCTGAACTTCAGGAAGTAGAAAACTAGCAGAAAGCTTAGAGCTTTTGGGAAGGAGAGGGACAGTCTCTGCTTAGCCCTAAGGGCTGCGTGTGTGGTTTGAGTCACTTCCCCGCTGCTGCCTCAACACTTTGTGGAGCCACCATGACAGACATTTATGGGATGCATGACTCCAGCACTGCAGAGGCCTTAAGGGAGGACTCCGTCTGATGAAAAGCACTCCATTGCTCCAACGCCATACAAGGCAAGGCTGCCGCAAGTGATGCATGTGGGGTTATGCTGGACCTTTCCCCTCCTGGCATCATCCTTACCTAAAGTTGCCAAATCTTCAAAGTTCATAATCGCAACTTTCAGGAAAAGAAAATAAACTCCATGAATTATGGGGTTACCCTGACCAGATCTTTATGTAACAAGTTAGTCAGTTTCTCCCTTAGCAAAACAGTGAAGGAGATGCTATTAGAGATGAGTTTCTCTCTTTTTCCCCGACCCTTCCTGTTTTTGGTCCTGTCTTTTCCTGAGCTCCAGTACTCATTGTCCCACAGAGGCTCTGTAATTCTCAAGCAAGTTTTCTCATTCCTACCCACCTTAGCCAGCACTCCAGTGTCCTATCCCTTACCCTGGTTTTCTCCCATATCCAAGTCTCTAGATCTGTCAGTTCTGGGTGTGAATACCTGATGAGGTTTCCTGGCTCACTCTTCTTGTCTTATCAGAGGTCTATGCCAGGATCCAAAAGAAAAAGCAGAAGTGACAATGCAGACATTAGAGCAGGTCAGTGGTTGGGCAGACTAGGTTGATTCCAGCTCTGTAAATAATACCCATAGGCAACTACCCAGACCCAAGGTCAGCCTGGTTGTTCTGAGAAATGTCCTTGGTGATTTCTATGGATTTTGAGAATTGAGTACTTTCAAGTCCTCCCAAGAGCAATAGCAGTTATTTTTCAGGAATATTTTCCCCTTTACCCCAAACGAGTTTTTGTCTATGCAGTGGAAAAATAAGAATAAAGGAACCTTAGAGAAAAGGAAACATCAGCAAGAGGAAATCCTTTATGCCAAATGTAGAGGACAGCAGAAGTCTTCACAGCGGTTGCTCTGCTGTGGTGTCAGCAACCTACATGGAGGATAAGGGGCATTGTTTTAAAAGTGTCTATCAGAACTACCTCCATTCCCCTGTAGAGTTCTTCTCTGAGCACTGACTGATGTCAGCAAAATGCAATCCAGGAAATTGTTGAGGAGATGCAAGATTGGCTTTGAATACAGAACCCTATAGATATTAACACTTCTCCATTTTCAGTATGGGGCTCTCCTCTACTGTGACCCTTCTTCTCAAACACACATTGAAATGTACAAGCTGTTTCTCCTTTTTCTCCTCCATTTTTAAGGAGGGGGAATTAATTTTCTGAGGTAGAAAATTTTAAATGTATCTATTTTATACAATTCTGAACACATCAGGCCTGGTACTTCTGAGAATTCCATCTGGAGGATTTCAAGATGAAGAGGAGTTCAGAATTCCCAGAGAAGCATGAAAACAAGAAGGAGGACTCCCTATGAACTCTCAGCCTTTGCTTCACATACATTACTAGTCAAGAATTGTGCCCCTGGAGGAAAGCAGTCTTTCTTTGCTGTGTAATAAAAACAGGAAGATCTACTATATTTTCACCACTTACAAGTACCAGGTGTTGTGCTGAGTGCATTATACATGTTATTTTACTTAACTCTCAGACATTCCTGTTATTACCCCCCTTTACAGAGACTTAAAGAAGTTAAGTAACTTGCTAGATTTGCTGAGATGGAATTCAAACTGAGGCGACCTGACTCTATGGATGGGTGTGTGTGGGCAAAAACACCCAGTCAACTCTCAGAGTAAGGAGAGTGTTTTGTTCTGTACTGTCACCTGACAAACAATTCTCATACTTTATAAATATTCATCAAATATATGATGAGAGATTAGATTTAACCTAATGTTTAAATTCATGATTTTTAAAAATTAAAATTAATTCTTGTCTATTTTTCAGTATTTCAAGTTGTGGGCACCATATCATTTTATTTTGAAAAAAAGTGGAGTTCAGAGATTTCAAAAGACTTATTTAATTCTCATGGCTACTTAATGATAATCATAAAATGGCTACCATTTTGTCATTGTTGTGTATCTGATACTGTGTAAATTCTTTGTATTTCTTCCATTATTTCATTTCAATAATCCCTAGATGTACAAGATGTGATCACAAAAATACAGTGAATGTTTAAGCTTTAAAAATGTATTATAGTAAAAGACGTATTGCCATTTTACCCCTCAGAGTACTCCTTGATTCAAACATGCTTATCTCATCATTCTTATCACTTTCTGAAGCAGTTCTGGAAGTCTTTTTCATGAGTGTCTTCGGTTGTACTGTCATGGCTACCTCATTGTTCTGAACTGATTGAAAACATTTAAGTTTCATGGTCATTTAACTTTAAGAAAGAGCCAGAAGTCACACAATGCCAGATCCAATGAATATGGTGGATGACAAGATAGTGTGTTTGTAAGTCTGCCTTTCTCTTGGATAGCACTCAGCAGCACCATTCACTGTATTTTTTTTAATCACACCTCACAAAGGTTCTCATGAAAGTGAACTTCCAGAAATGCTTCAGACAGTGGGGATAATGATGGAATAAATGTGTTGAGGGAAGGAGAATCTTTTGAGGGGCATTGTGGCAATGTGTGTTCCTCTGTAATAATTTTTTATTTAGACGTGCGTTATTGTTTTTGATTAGCTCTTGTATTTTCTATTATGATCTTTCTTGTAGAAGAAAAAATTGAAGCAGAGATAAGTTATAAAGTTTTCACCTACTTACACACACCTACTTAGAGAGTGCTACATTCAGTTCACACAGAACTAGGACTAGATGCCTGTGTCTTTATGGCTATTCTCACACTTTGATTTACACAACTTTTTACCTGAAAGAGAGACCTAAGATGCTCTAAACCATTTGTCTTCAGTAAAACTGAGGTCCATAGAAGACAATAGACTCCTGAAGTCACACAGTTTCCTGACTGGTGGCAAGCCTGTACTTTGAACTGTGTTTTTCAATGGAGTCTTTACTATTGACATGTACATATCTAAATGTAAATTAATTAAAAGTAAATACAGTTAAAAATTCAGCTCCTCAAGTGGTACTAATACATTTTATATGTTCATTATCCACTTGCATTTAATTGCTTCAGTATTGGACAGGACAAGCCATAGATTTAGAACCTTTGGTTTGCTCTTCTAATATACTCACTTTCTTGTTAGTAACACTACATACCCATGTTTCTCCACTGCACATGTTGTGTGCTATGAAAACAATGCTCTGTATTTATCCTTCACCCTTGTCTTCCTTATATTATAGGCCTAGCATTGCCCTAGGCCATGTAGGATCCTGTTTTTGAAAAAATTTTGGGTTTTTCTTACAGAGTTAAAAAAGAGAATTCCAAGCAAATATAATAACCCTGTGCTTTCAGGTGGTTGCTAAGAGTTTATAGAGATTTTGTATATCATTCTCTCATTTGAGCTCTGAATATACTGTAGGTATGAAGGGGAAGAAGCTATAACTACAACTACTTTATAGATAAGCTAGCTAAAATTCGGCAGGTTTAAGTATCCATCTTGAGTTCACATGTCAACATCTATATTGATACTTTGTGCATGTTTGGACATATTGGAGGGACTCAAGTACAGAAAATGTAAAGCTGCATAAGGCATAAATGAAACAGGATTTTCTCTCATAAATTATAACTCAGTTGGGAAAGTGAATCTCATGTATCAAAAGATAAAGTACAAATTATCAGTAGCAAATATCATGGCAATGCGCAGATTTGGTCCTTGGAGTAACTAGTCTCCATGCCTATCATGGTGTCTACAATATAGCAGGCATTCGATAAACAGTTCTTGAATAAATTTTTGCATGTAATCAATGGTTAGTTCCAGACAGGGAAACAAGGCAATGTATATGACAATTCAAGACCTTGAAATGTGATTCTAAATCTATCTATTTATGTAGTTGTCAACTGAAATGTTCACTGAATTCGTTCATTGCTTGAAGTGTTTTTCTGATACCTACTTTTATATAAACATATCTTTACCTTGGGAAATTGGGTAGGGTATTAGATTACCAAGAAAGATTCGAACTATTGTGCGAAATAACAAAACCAATTTTCATTTAAATTAAAAATAGGAATGGAGGCAAAATACAAGAAAATAAGTCTTAGACAGCTAGTTGCTGGACCCAGAATGGAAGAACCTTTTGTGAAAGACTTAGAAAGATAGGTTTGACACTTGACTCAGCTACTAATGGAAGCCAAAACTGATTTTCTTACAATATACTGAAAAGCTTTTTGAAAGGCTTTCAATATCCTAGAAAAATTTTTAACTGTGTATAAGCAAACTTTGTCCTTAAAATATCAATGTTATAGGGCCAGAGATCTAGCTCAGTGGCCTAAGCGCCTGCCTGGCAAGCGCGAGGTTGTGAGTTCAATCACCGGTGCTGCAAAAAAAAAAAAAAAAAAAAAAAAATCCCAGTTATACTGGAATTGATTCTTTTATTTAGTTTTTAGGAAAATTTAAGAATTTAGTAGCTCTATGCTTGATTCATGTTCACAGTCCCAGGGGAAATGAGTGGGTAGTCAAATGGTTGAATTATATTTGGGAGTATTTCTAATCTACTTCCAATAAGAAATAAGAAAACAATTGTAGTTTGGCACTGCTTTGTTAAACATAAGTCTTCTCAAGCCAAATTCCTCATAGCTGGTAGAGGAAAACACTTAGAAGAGGAAGTAACAGGCAGTTCCCCAGTACTTCCACACCACCTTACCCACTTCAGTGAAGTTGCTCTCCAAAATTAAGCAGTGTGAATGCAGATGATATTTAAGGCTTCTTTTCCAAAGGTTCCCTGTTCTCTTACCAAGATCTTGCCTGAGAAAGAGTTTAAGCCTGGTGTCTTCACAGGAGCTCCTACAATGCAAATCGAGAAAGGGAGAAGGCAACTATTGGTTAATTCTCTCATAGCCTAAATCATTACTCTTGCTATCCCCTCAAGTGTGAATTTCTACAACAGCTTACTAACAAGTTTCCATGCTTTTGGGTCTTGTGCTCTGCAACCCATCTAGCTTGCATTTCTGCAGAATAGGTCTTAATTGTTTTCAGAACACAGTACGAACTCTTTAGCCAAACATTGAAACCCCAGAACTATTTGACCCAAGCATGTATCCAAAACTCAGTCTCATCTTTCCACTTCTAACAATCTTGTTATTTTATTTTATTTTATTTCATTTTATTATTTTATATTTTATTTTATTTTACAGTTAGAATTATAGTCATTTATCTCCAAAGTTTGATCATGCTGTCTCCCTTGCTATGAAGTTGAATCACTAGGTCCATGCATTTCCTGGCATATACTGAGTTCCAGTACTTATTGAATGGATGATTGGATGGATTTCACCCCTGCTTTTCTTCTGGCCCTAACTTGTGCACTTAGCTAACACACTTTTAATTTATCTAGTCCTGATTTGAATCCTAGACCATGTCTTTACTTATTATTGACATTCATTTGACTTGTGTTAATTATGAATTAGCTAATTAATTAACTAAATTGATGCACATCTGTTGTTTGGTTGCCATGTATCTACCAGGCATCAGCCTAGGCACCAGGCACAGAAATAAATGAGTTTCTGGTCCCCAGGAAAGAGCTTTCAGTGCAGTGAAAAGGAAAAAATCACTAGTTGCTGCTATAAAAGACACACCTAGAAAGCATTGTGCAAGCTTATCAGAAACATTACAAAGAGAGGGATTCAGTAATGTTTGGATCAGGGGATCAGTAATTCCTCCCAAGAGCTGATGATGATTTGGGTTAGTAGTATTTTATTTTGTTCATAATACTCTTTATCCCTTGAATTTTTGAACTTTAAAACTTTTGAATTTTAAAGAGATTTCATACCTTTATCTCAATTAATTCTCATAAAATCAATCTGACTTGGGAAAATAGACTGGGGAGATTTAGAAGGGAAGAGTCTATTGGCAGATGAGTTCTCACCTAAACTCATTGCAATTTAATTTTTATTATTGAATTTAAGAGTCTTTGATATTAGTCTCCTTATGTCAACATTAATGTCTTCACTTTCCTTAACCCTGGGAGAATCTCAGTTCTCTGCTGAAGCTGAGAAGACCCTCTCACTTCTTTAAAATGCATTTGAAAGAGAATGTCACTGCTGGCCCATTTATCTCCATCTCATTACCTTAAAATGAGATTCTCTATGTCTTTTCCTACTACCTGTATTAAATGTTCTCATCCCTCCAAGACTAAGGGCTGGATCAGTCATATGTAAAGGAAGAGCTGAGTCAGCTCAGAACCACTGAAGGCAGATCAGAAAATATTCAATTCTTCTATATAATCTCATGCCTTCAAATTGCAAAGTGGAGTAGAGGTCCCCATGCAGATCAGAAAACCATTTCAAATGTGTATTGACTAATTATCCTCCAATAAATATTGTTTGTGGGTTTCATATCATCTCTGAATAATGATGGTTTAGCTTCTTCCTTTTCTATCCTTACTCCTTTTATTTCTCTTTCTTGTCTAATTGCTCTGGCTAGTGTTTCCAGAGCTATAATGAGTAGGAGTGGTGGGAGTAGACGTCCTTGTCTTGTTTTTGATTTTAGATTGAAAGCTTTCAGTTTTTGTCCTTTTAGTATGATGTTGACTGTTGATTTGTTGTAGATTTTTTTTTGAGACTGAGGTAAAGATCATCTATTCCAATTTTCTATAGAGTTTCATCATGAATGATTGTTGATTTTATCGAAAGCTTTTTCTGCATCTATTGAGATGATCATGTGACTTTTGTCTTTGGTTCTGTTGATATGGTGTATCATCTTTACTGATTTGCATATGTTGAACTATCCCTGCTTTCTTGGAATGAATCCCACTTGGTTATGGTGTAAAATCTTCATGATGATTTGCTGCATTCTGTTTGTTAGTTTCTTATTGAGGATTTTTGCATCTATTTTTATTAGGGAGATTGGCCTATAGTTGACTGTTTTGATTAAGTCTTTCTCGGTCCCAATTCTTACTCCTCTCCTGAGGTGGGGTGCTAACTTCCCATTCATTGCTTTACATGTTCTTCTGCCACAATCACCTCCCTCTGCTATAGGCTGTGACTTTCTCAGACAAGATGGGAGGGTGCTGTGGAGTGCCTTCCTGTTCCTATCCCTGGCAGTATGGGCACAGCCCAGTGTTGCACAGTCCCAACGTGCAAGACTGTTTAATTCTCCACACCTCTCTAACCACAGGTCACTGGGCAGAGGCTAGCTGTTCCATTTACTATGCACCCCTCTACCCTTTAATCTTGTTCCAGGTGGTTCCAGTTAGTGGTCTAGTGCACAAAAGGAATGGGAAGAAAAGAAACAAAAAAGGAAAAAAAAAAGCGGCCAATCAGCAGGGAAGGAACAGCTCATGTCGGCAGAACTTACTGCTGGAGTGTAGCGTCTTCTGTTTGAAGGAAGGCAGGAGAGGCTGGGGTACCTTGTATCCCAAGTCTATCATTTATGGCTTGATTTAGCCACATAATTATAGTATTTCTTTTTTCATTCTTCTTTTATGGTGAGCAGTCATATGGATCTGGCAACCCACTGGCAAATGGGTGGGCTGGCTAGTCATTTTATTAAGTCCTTTATCTATGATTTTCTTGACCTATTAGTCTCTTATGGCAGATTGATTTTAGTTTGAGGGTGTATGTCCTTATCCTTTCCTCCTGTTATCTGTGTTATTGTTGAATTTCTCTGAGTAGCTCAGAATGAGGCTTCTCCTCTATTCAGTCATGTTGTCTATTTTCGAGACTTAATTCTTGCAGCTACTTGGTGAAACTCGAAGACCACATGGTAACTTGACTAATCATTCAAAAACTGCCAAAAGTGTGAACTGCAGAGGAAGAGACAAGAAGCCACCAAGAAGCAAGTCCTCCCTGTAAACTGTGTGGGCCACTGGGGGTAGAGCCAGATGCCAGCCTTTTTCTGTGAGTCAGCGCCATTCATGGACTGCAGGGGGAAGAGAACAAGAAGTCACCAAGAAGCAAGCCCTCCCTGTGAATCAGTGCCATGTACAGGCAGCTGTGGGGAGAGCCAGATGCTAGCCCCTTCCGGTGTGCTGGCTGGGAAACAAGAAGAGCCAACCCCCCCCC
>RJWT010003739.1:0-35480 GCA_004365215.1 Cuniculus paca | reverse complement strand
TTTTTTTTTTTTTTTTTTTTTTTTGCTTTACTCAATATTCTGTTTTGATTGCTTTTATTCTGTTTTGTTTTGGTCTGATAGCTATAACTGATAGAATGGAAAACTACTGGGAAGATAACAAGATATACTATAGTAGCCATTGTTGTTTTCCCATTACCCTGCTTTGATATTCTGTACCAATTTCACTGCTGTGCTTTGATTGGATTTATTCTGTTTTGTTTTGTTGGGTTTTATTATTTTTAAAATAAAAAAAGAGAAACATAAACAGAATTATAGTGGGTGACCTCAATATCCCACTAACACAAATAGATCAACCTGACAAAAAAGATCAACAAAGAAATATCAGCAAATGGACTTAATAGGTATCTGCAGAGTGTTCTAGTCAACGATAGAACAAACAGCTTCTCAGGAGCACAGAGAAGTTTCTCCAAAATGAACCACTTACTACCAATAAAGCAAGTTTAAATAAATACGAAAAACTGAGGTTATACCATACATATCTTCATAGTACAGTCAAACTAGAAATCAACTAAAAAAAAAAAACCACAGAAATTATGCAAATATATGGAAACAAAGAATATACTCTTAAATAAACAATGGGTTAAAGATGAAGCAAGACAGTTTCTAGAACTAAATGATAAGGCCAGTATAATATGCCAGAATTTATGGGACACAATGAAAGCAGTCCTAAGAGGAAAGTTTGTAACTGTGAATGCATACATCACAAAAACAGAGTGAGTACAAATAAATAACCTAATGATGCAATTCAAAGTTATAGAAAAACAAGAACAATTGAAACCCCAAGCTAGTACAAGGAAAGAAATTATAAAGATCTAAGGAGAAATCAAGAGAATTGAGACCAAAGAAATAATACAAAGAATCAATGAGTCAACCAGTTGGTTCTTCAAAAGAATAAACAGAATAGACCAACACTTCATCAATCTAAGCAACAAAAAGAGAGAAAAGACCCAAATCAAAACAATTTAGAAATGAAAAGGGTAAAATCCCAATGGACTCTGGTGAAATGAAAAAGATTATTGACAACTACTTTGTAAAACATGTATGCTAATAAATATTGAATTCATAAGAAATGGATAGATTCTTTGATACATATAAATTACCAAAACTAAATGAAGACTATTTAAAAACTCAGAATAATCCAATAACAGGTAATGATATTGGAGAAGAAATAAAAAATCTACCACCTAAGAAAATCCCAGGTCCAGATGGATTCAATGCTGAATTCTACAAAAACTTTGGGGGAAAAACTAACATCAACACTCCTAAAACTCTTTAATAAAACTAAAAGGGAAGGTATACTCCCAATGTCATTCCTGGAAGCTATCATTACCTTGATTCCAAAATCAGATAAAGATCCAAACAAAAGAGAACTATAGATCCCTTTAATAAATATATATGAAAAAACCCTCAACAAGATACTGGCAAACAGAATGTAACAACTCATCAAAAAGATCAGACATTATGACTAAGTAGGCTTCAACTCATAGATGAAAGGGATATTCAGTATATGCCAATCAATAAATGTAATATTAAACATAAAATTCAATATTCTTTCATGATAAAAACACTGAAAAAAATAGAGGACGACATTATCTGAATCAAATAAGCCATACATGACACATCTCCTGACAACAGGATGTTAAACAGGGAAAACCCAAAAGCTATCCCTCTAAAACTGGGAATAAGACAAGTATGCCAACTATCACCGTTCCTGTTCAACATGATACTTGAAAATCAGAAATTCTTCCTGATTTACCTTATGTAGACATAGTATTTTGTTCTTAGCTTTAAGTTAGCCTCCTAGTAGATACTCGAATAGCCTCTAGCTTTTTCCTGTAGCAACAGCAATTAGGCAAGAAAAAGAAATAAAAGGGATATGTATAGGAAAGGAAGAAGTCAAATTATCATTATTTGCAGATGACATGACCCTTTATATTGAAAACTCAAAAAAAATCCACCAAAAGTCTCTTAGAATTAATAAGCAAATTTGGTAACATAGCAGGATACAAAATCAACACACAAAGATCAATAATGCCCCTGCACATGAACACACTGAAAAAGAAATTAGAAAAACAAAATACCATTCATAATAGCACCAAGAAATTTAAATACTTAGGAATTAACCTAAGGAAGTGAAATATTTCCACAATGAAAACTACAATGCTGTTAAAAAGGAAATTGAAAAGGACATCAGAAAATGAAAAAGTATTCTCTATTCCTGGATAGGGGGACCCAATATAGTCAAAATGGCAAGAATTCCAAAATTTATACACAGATTTAACACAATCTCAATCAAAATACCAATAGCATTCTTTACAGAGCTAGAGAAAACAATCCTAAAATTCATTGGAAACAACAGAGATGCAAAATAGCAAGAGAAATTCTGAGTAATAGCAAAGCAGGAGGCATCACAATCCTGGACATGAAATTATACTATAAAGATACAAAATTGTAAAAAGCATGGTAGTGGAACAAAAATACACATGAGGATTAATGAAACAAATAAAATTCAATTATTTATCTTCACAAAGAGGCAAAAATACACACCGGAGGAAAGACAGCCTCTCTTTAATAAATGGGGTTGGGAAAACTAGCTATACACATGCAGAAGACTGACCTTGACCCATATCTCTCACCATGTACTAAATAAAAATCAAAATGGATCAAAGAACTGAAGCTTAAAACAGGAACAATCTGCTGAAAGATTCAATGGGTAAAACTTTTGTAGTCACAGGTATAGGCAAGGACTTTCTGGACAGTACCTAGTTGCACAGGAAATGGTACTGAAAAACGGTAAATGGGATCATATCAAATTAAAAAGCTCTGTACAGTGAAAGAAACAACCAACAAAGTAAAAAGAAAACCTACATAGTAGGAAAATATTTTTGCCAGCTATTCCTCACATACAGGACTAGAATAAAAAAAAAAAAAAAGACACCTCCCAAATAAAAGACCTAATCAAAAAATGGGTAACTGAAATGACAGGACACTTCACAGAAAAAGAAGTACAAATCACCAATACATACATGAAAAAATGCTCAACACCATTGGTCATCAAAGAAATTCAAATTAAAACAACAGTGAGATTTCATCTTACCTCAGCAAGAATGGCCACCATCAAGATATCAAATACTAAGTGCTGGTGAGGCCGAGATAAAAAAGGAACCTTGTACATTATAAGTAAGAATGTTTACTAATATAAGCATTACAGAAATCAGTATGGAGATTCCTCATAAAACCAAAAATAGAAATTCCATTTGACCCAGCTACTCCCCTTCTAGATGTCTTATTGAAAGAGTTAAAGGCATCATATTACACTGATACATGCATAACCATGTTTATAACAGCACAATTCATACTAGCTAAATCTTAGAAACAGCCTATATGTCCATTAACAGATGAACTGATAAAGAAAATGTGATATTTACAACCAATGAAGAACTATGAGACCATAATATTATGTGAAATAAATCAGACACACAAACTTAAATATTGCATGGTTTCTTTTATGAGGAATCCAAATTATAAATAAAGCACAAAGCAAAAGATAGTTGATAGGAAGTAGAAATATAGCTCTTTCTCAAATGGAAAGTGGATCAAGAGATGAAAGGTGCAGGAGAGGATAAAGGGACGAAAAAAGGAATTAAAATGTCTTACGTACATACCAACTCCACAAAAAAATGTAAAAATTATGTGCTAAAAACATGTACTGATAAAGAAAAATTTTCAAACACAGCAAATATTTGAATTACTGGATTTCTAGAAGTATTTAAAAATGCCAAAGGAACCAGGCATGGTGGCACACATCTGTAATCCAAGCACTTGGGAGGCTGAGGAGGATCACTGTGAGTTAGAGGCCAGCCTGGGCTGCACAGTGAAAATATATATATATATATATGCCAAAGGAATAGAAAGTCCATTCAAAATGGTCATAATGAAAATTCTCAAACCGCAAGAAAGTTACAAATACCCAGCTATAGGAAGGGCAATGCTTACCAGTCTAGTCAACTGAACCAAACATACATCAAGAATAACCAAGGTCTCAAAAGTTTAAGAGAGGATATTCAAAGCAGCAAGAGAAGGGAAATGTAAGACAAAGGTATCCTAAGAAGACTTCTCAGGAGAGAGTGTCCATAGGCAGAAAAGAGGATGAGATTTTATGGTACGAAAGGAGAAAACAAAACAACAAAGGACAAAAGAAAAATGTCGCCCATGAATTCATTTAGGGGACAGGAGGAGGACAGGGTAAAGACAGAGTGGTCTTGTACATGATTGACCTTAGGGCCAATCTAAGTAATAAACTGGAGAATGGTGAGGATGAGGGCCAGAGCAGTCATTCCTTAAGGCAAAGTGTTTTAATCCTACTTGAACTTGTAGCCCTATTGGCTGACTTTTAATCTCTAACCATGCATTCAGAGAGGTTTTGGGCCTATGGTTCCAAAAGTCTCTTACTTCTGCATATCCAGGTCATACACACCTGTGGCCAATGCCTCCACAATATCACATTTAAAAGATTAGTTGCCATAATTAAGTGAACTTAATCTCAGGAATACAAAATCTTTGCACCAAAACTGAGTTTCAAAGGAGTACCAAAGTATGACTGTAATGACTGGATGAGTATCTTCTCTTTATTTTCAGTATTATAAAACTTCACTGTAATGGTTTACATTTGCTTAGTTGTGGTTAAGGGAATTTCAGTGCATACTCCCATTCCTCCTCAACATCAAAGCTGAAGGCTTATTTCTCCCTGTAGTCCTCAGAGGGGACAATTTCTTCCTGATGTACCTTATGTAGACGTAGTATTTTGTTCTTAGCTTTAAGTTAGCCTCCCAGTAGATACTTGAATAGCCTCTAGCTTTTTCCTGTACTCCTGCATTTTCATGAAATAATGAAAATTGACATGAAAGATTTTCAAGTAAATGCTTTTAAGTCAAAAGTCAGTATCAGTGCTCAATTTATCTCTAAGTTTTGCATTGTTTTTTACATTTTGCTGCTCAATATTGGGAGATAATTACCTCATTAAAAAGATTTTGTTCTGCTTTAATGTTCTTTGTTTTTCTGGCCCTCTCTCTTCTCTGCTTCCCTCTCCTGTCCTTTTTCCTCTCCTTCTTCCTCCCTTCCTTTTTCTTTTTTTCTTTCCAGGAATGGGGATCAAACCCAGAGCCCCTGTACATGCTAGACAAGCACTCTACCATTTAGCTACATCCCCAGCCATTGTTTTTTGTTTGTTTGTTTTTAGAAGGTGTTAGTAATTTTCCCATGCCTTGAACTTTCATTCCTTATGTCTCAGCCTTCTAAGCAGCTGGGATTACAGGCATGCAACACCAGGTCTAGCTATTTCTTACATTTTTAAAAGGTACTTTCTACAGGAGGGTTGATTAGAATACCAAGTCTGTGACACCACAGAAAACAGGAGTCCTATTTGTTTCTATATCTTCAACTTCTATACTCTACCATCCAATGCTTTACAAACAGTATGTGCACATAAGACATGGCTGACCTCATTTGACAAATGGCATTACAGTAAAGAATATTTAAATCACAAGCGAAAAATCAAGCCATTATTAAACAATAGCTTTAGTCAAGATTCTCTGTTCAGCACTTGAAAATAACTCCCAGGAGAAATACAGTTTTATGATATATTACTACTTTATATAGACATGGATTTTATCTGAAATGATCTTAGATTGATTTAACTTTTAAAATTATGCAATATATGGTAACAATGCAAATTTCACATACATATGACATGTGATTAAAATATACAGTGAATGTTTAAATTCCCCTCAAAATGCTGCACCCTCACTTTGAATACACTTATCCCATCCTTCTTGCCACCTACTGAAGAAGTTCTGGAAGTCTTCTGTGAATGACTTTATAGGGTGTGATGAAAATATGGCAAATGCTGCTGCTGAGTGCCATCCAATGAAAAGGCAGGCTCATAAAAACATTACAGTGTGTCCTCATCTACCTTATTTACCAGATCAGGTACTGGGCAACTTTTGGCTCTTTCTCAAAATGAAAATGACCATAAAAGGTAAAACATTTTGAATTCATTCAGGACACTAAGGCAGTCATAATAGCACAATTAGTCATACTGACCAGACAGGACTTCCAGAATTGCTTCAGAAAGTGTCAAGAACAATGGGATAAGTATGTTTCAAGTGAGGGGGGAATATTTTGGGAATGATTAATGACTTTTACTGTAATTACTCTAATAATTTTTCTAATTTAAACATTTACCACAATTATCACTCACATCGCATATACAATAACTATACTGAGATAATTTCAATTATGTCAACATTTCATTTAGATAGGGAAAAGGGCAAATTTAACAAATTCCTGAAAAAGACACTGCTTTTAGCATATGTACATGGCAGACTGGTTCATATAAAGGAAATGAAATAGTTTCATTCATTTATTTTAGTAAATAAAACTTAAGAAAAACAAATCTTACCTTATTTCCAGTTCTGCCAATTATTTTTGGTGCCATACCTCTAATTATGATTCTTTTTATGATCCTCTCAATGTAAGAAATGGAATAGCAATATTGTCCTATATGCTAAAAGTGCTGAGAAGGCTAATGGTAAAGTTCTCTGAGATAGCCAGAAACAAAGTCGCAAATTCACAAATGATCACTAAGAATTTGTTAAAATTTAGTTGACATTAGATTAAAATACATTTGCGAGTACAACCTCTTAAAGATTCTAGTTTACAAAGTATTTGTTACAGACTGTCCCTCTGCTCATGCACAAGTCAGCAGTAGAGTATCAACAGGAGACTGTGGAAGAGAATCAGCAACACAATAGTGAAAATGGCTTCAGATCCCAGCTCTGTCACTTACCTTGGTCAATTTAGTTAACTTCTCCTTGACTCGGTTTCATCTATAAAATGGGGTTAATAATCACCAACTCACAGCATTGTGGCAATAACAATCACGCTATGTTCTTGTAACCCCAAGACTTTAGAAAATGTTTGTATGAAGATACCACTTCAGAAGCAGGGGCTAAACCATCTTTTAAAAGTACAGATTTATACAATGTGATTAACACAGTCCTTGGGACCTTGTTCTAAAATGGTTATTACTTTTATTATTATATAAAGAAGATGAACCTAATACAGAGAATTCAAGAAAACCTTACTGGGGAAGCAGATTCCTGAGGTAAAACCTGAAGGAAGGAAAGAAGTTGGGGGAAGAAGGAGAAAGCGTCAGAGTGTGCAAAAGGACCTAGAGACAGAAGGAGCAAAAAGGAAGGCAAAAGCAATTCAATAAAGAAAAGAAGTCTTACTAATTTTATCACCAAAGGCTAACTAGATGTCAAAAAGATGTCACTAACAGTGTGGCAATTGATATTAATTCTCATCTTGACTGGTTTGGGAGCTCCCTAGGGGATTAGGAAAGCACACTTCTGGGCACGTGTGTGGGTGAGTCATGGAAGTGTGACCTTAGGTATTATACATGGTCGCTAGTTCCTTCCTCTCTGGTGCTGTTTCCCTGCTCTGCTTCCCACCACCATAAACTAATCAGCTTTGCTGTGCCATCTCCTTCTGCCAGTGATGCTCTGGCTCGGAGCCTGCTGACCATCGAATGAACCTCTGAAACTGTGTGCCAAATTTTTCCTCCCTTAAGCTCTGGGTGTTGGGTATTTGGCCCCAGTGACAGCAAAGCTAGTGAACTAATGGAAACAGTAAAAAGAATTTCACTCCAGGAGGAGACAGCCCTCAACAATAAAGGTGACCATGTCCCTCAACCAATCTTAGTATACTAATATTGTCCTATTTAGATTCATAATTGTTTGCCTTTTTCTGTTAAAGGCAGGATATTACAAAGCTGTGTTAACAAAAAACAATGGTCAGCCTGTCACTACCAACAGCTGGGCCAAAAGAAAAGGAGACTAATTTTTTCCTATCACCCTAAAACATGGGTTTTTTAATCATTCAAAGCTGTGAGCCTCTTTGCCTAAAATAATGGCCAGTACTAATGAACAGAAATTTGGTGTATAAACTGCATACTTAGCACAGCCATCATTTTAAGTTTTGCTTATAAAAGCTTTTATTAGCATTGCTTCCAAAATCCAAACTTCAGCACTGCAGCTAACCTAATTTGGGTTTTAAGCATGATAATGAAGACATCTGTACATCTCAGAAAACTATTATCATTAGTCCTACTTAGATGAAAATCTACTTTACTTGGAGCATTGCCTGAAGTTTACTGCCCTTGGCATAGGAATAGGAAGATTCTTCCCCAACTCAAACTCATAGAATGGATCAGTTTGTTTTGGGGTTCCTAATCAAATCTATTTCCTTATTCTACAAATGTGTAAAATATTTATACCTACTAATGAGAGTACTTTAAGGTTAAAATGCCCTTTCTCAAAAATGGAATCCAAGTTTCAAACTTCCCTTTCATCTTTATAATATGAAAAGTTTTGTCCCCAGAAGTAATGAGTTTATATATTATATCATAATGGAAATTTTATAGCAAGAAATTTTAAAAATCAATTAGTAGCCTGTTACTGTACTGAGACAAGATGTATTTGCCCCCCCGCCCCGTCACAGAATTAGACTGCTAAACCTAGTCAGCCTTAACTGTCTGTGTCCAGCTGCTTTTCATAGAAAGCCTGCTTCAGGTTAGCCTGTCCCAGCCCAGCTGCAAGGATTGTATTTTCCTACTTAAGAATATAGCTTGCTTTTCTGATATGTTTCAAGGATTTTCTAACCAGAACAAAATAGCTCAGTCAAGGACACACTTAACTCTACTTGCCCTGCCCAGCACCCCCTGTCCCAGAATCTCCCCACCTCATAATAAACAATTCCCTTTAGTTAATTCTACCTGACAATGTATGACTTAATTCATGTAACCAATTATATAATAATCTGTACTTCCTGCTTTCAAAATGTGTCTAGGTTTCTGTTTCACTCTCAGTTGGGGCTGATGATGTGGAACTGACTCCCACCAGCCTGCTAATGTAATAAATTTGCCTTCCAAACTCCCTGGTGCAAGGAGCTTTCTTTTCAGCTCGGTACTGGGTTTCTGCAACCATATGTCATATAAGGGCCAGTACATGAATACTGTCAAAGAACACAGAATGAGTTGAAGTAAAAATAAATACTCCTTTTGATACAATTCCATAACACTTCAGTTGAGTTATAAAAATTATAAGAAACCTTAGGAAACAATCTTGATGTTTTGTGATTTGTTATGCTAACCTATCACAAGCTTCAGTGACTAGTTTTTACAGAATTCTAAAACATCACTACAGTGTATTTTCTCTTCCATATACAGTCAACTGATATATTTGTATCAATGCCATGTATAATTGCATTGTCATTTCTTGTAACTTTTAAACTCTATTTGAACAGCAAATGTTCTCCAGGAAAAAAAATAAATTAGTTCTTAAACCCAATCTTCCATTTCTCCCTATACACTTTCAAAGTTTTTTTTAACACAGAGATATTAAAAGGTTAATTATTTAAACAAAGCATACTACCTGGCCATGCACATTGCAACAGTGCCACTGATTTGCCTCCAGGAGCAGCACACAGATCCAGAACCTTCTCTCCATCCCTTAATTCTAGAGCCAGTACCGGGAAAAGAGAAGCAGCATTCAGAAAATAGTATTTTTTCAGGTTTCCAACTTGATGTCTCTCTGAAGGCATGCGGTCTGGAGTTCTGCTGAGGTAACATTTCATTGATTTAGGATAATAGGGTAAAGACTCTTGAAAAAGTCTGTGATAGCCCTTCAAATGTAAATCCTTTTCCAGTTCATAAGGGTAATCGAATCGGTTGAGGAGGACAGCATACTGCCACAGTGATGGAGATGTCAATATATCCCTAGAAATAAAAAAAAAATGAATAGTAACATTAAATGCATCAATACTATTTTATATTATTTTTTTTTTCCTGGCACCGGGGATTGAACTCACGACCTCCTGCTTGCCAGGCAGGCACTTACACTGCTGAACTAAATCCCCAGCCCTTGTCTTTTTGAGACAGGATCTCACTATGCCATTCAGGCTAGTCTTGAGCTCACTTTGTAGCACAGGCTGGTCTTGAACTCACAACGATCCTTTGGTCTCAGCCTCCCAAGTGCTGGGATTACAGGCATGCGCCACCTGGCCTGGCCAATTTTATATTACTAATGGGATTGGGATAGTCCTAGATTCATAATTTACTTACTCCTGATTTCCAGAGACAGAAGTCTTTCTGACATCTCCTTTTACTCACGACATCTCCTTTTACTTCATACAGCTTGACCCTGCTGTTATAAGCCTGTCTGTATTCTAAAATTTGGAATTATTCATTGTGACTTTTTAAAATTAATTTAAATCATTAAAATTACATGATAATTAGTTTTTTCTTTAAGTTCTGAGGCAGAGAGATATGTTTCACTTGCCTCAGCTTTAATCTTCCCTATAGATTCTCATCTTGTCAAAAAAAATTCCTGAGTGCACACAACTGTACATCTATCTAAATAGATTTCTATATTTCTGTCTGCACAAGAAACTGTTTTGGTTAGACACAAGAATATTAATATTCACTATAATACTGAATAACATTAATATACACTATTATCATCGAAATGTGTTTGAAGCAATGAGTATTAAAGTTTTCCTCTGATGTGGATAGAAGGCATGAAAAGCTAACTACAGTGCACTCTATAGTAATGGAGTTAATGAGCTGATGAGTGGCTCAGATGACTCAGATCCAAGGATGATTTAAAAATCACTTATGAACTGATGAGGCAGGCTTTCCACACAACAGCTTTACCTTCCTAAATTTGTATTTGGTCCAATTAGATCTCTTGACAATCACAAACTCACATCAACTGACAGACGATAGAGCAGGAAATATTTAATTTATTTACTAGCTGACCTTTCTGGCTGAGTTATTTGGGAGCTTCATTAACCATAGTCAATTAAATAAATTCCAGCTGCTACTCACCCTGGAGCTGCCAATATGAGGAATGGCTGGATTGAAATCTAACACCTGCGACTCAAGCATACCATGTGAATTTCAATTTAGGGTAATATGTGGAACTACTTTCTCTTTTCACTGCCTTTTGCCATGGATGAAATGGTGCATCATAGGAGCCTGGCATAACTGTTTCAGCTATTTTAGAGGGTGACTACTTTAAGAAAGTGATTTCCAAACTTTAATGTGCATCGGGGATAAAACTGATGCCGATTTCCAGGACCACACTTGGGTAACTCCTGCTTTAAAATAGAACCCAAAGAGAAATCTATGAATGCCGCTGTAGTAAATCTTTTAAAAGTACATCTTAATTTTATCGTACAAGCTGGATGAAAACTTATACTACACTGAGAGTCATGTTTAAGGAGAAGTGATCAGAAACATAATTTAATTTATGCAGACTGGGAGTGGGTTTCATGTACCCACCTCTTAGCTAACAAAGGGTAAGATACTTTCAACTGGTTAATATCAGACAGGGAAATTTATTCACTATTTTTTTTTCTTTCTAGACATTCAAACCTATTCCTGGGTATTCTTTAAAGTGATTTTCACAATCAATTGGTCAATTAAAAATAATTTATAAAATAATTGCATACACAAATACAATAAACTTGATTAGGATTATATTAAATGCACTAAACCTGGAGAGAATTAAGATCTCTATTGTAATTTAGTCTTTCTAACCCCAAGAACAGTATTTCTTCATTTAGTCATAATTTTCTTTCAGCTCTCAAAGTAAAGGTTACTAGTACTGTATATTTCCTTTGGGGCATGTTGCTTAACAGGATGGTCACATTAGGAACACTATAAATTTTTTCGTATCACCTAATATGGAATATGGTAACCGGGAAAAACGAGAAAGTAAGTTCCAAGGCAAAGGCAAGGGCACACATGGCGGCTGACAATCTAGACACTGACTGCTGTAGATAGTCTGTGTCTGTAAATCCCTCAGAAAGCCTCCCACATTATCCTAACCTCCAATATGCTTAGTCAGTGTTGTCCTATTGCTGACATTCAATCTCTAACTATACACTATGCAACAACTATACACTAGACACATCTATTTACTGATGATATAAAAGTCACATCAAAGCCACACATAATAGCACATGCCTGAAATCCCAGTACTCAGGAGGTTGAGCCAGGGGAATCACTGCAAGTTCAAGGCCAGCCTGAGCTATATAGTAAATTCAAGAACACTCTGAACTACACAGGGAGACCCTGTCTCAAAAAAAGTCACATAAAACTACTGCCCTGGAAATCACTACATGCTAGGCACATCAATTTACTGATGATATAAAATTAGCTTATGTTTAAATTTCTAAGAAACAAAAGAGAATGTTAAGTAAAAATGACTATGAGATAACTATTAAGTAAAACTGAACAGATGGTACATAGGAGTGATTAAGTACAAGGGTGAGTTCAATCCCCAGTACGAAAAAAAACAAAACCATGAGAACAATATTGGAGTTCAAAAACAAAACAGAAGGAAATCCCCCATATTTGCTACACTGCACACTGTTATTGTCTCAATAGATGCCCAGACCACCAGCCTCAGGCCTGCAAAATCAACCAAACAAGAGAGGCATTAAGTTGTTTTGGTATTTCAAATGCTATCAACTCAGCCTGTCCTCTGAATCAGCTGGCTGCTTACAGTGGGAGGGAGGGGAATGTTGTCTCCCAGGTCAGCCCATGGGAAGGGTGTATCTCTTCTTCTTATTAGTCCTCCCAGGCTTAGCATGGCTTCTGCTGACTCACAGGAAGGGCGAATTTGGCTTGTTCTCCTCCTGGGACCCACGTGGCTTATGCCAGGTCCTGGCAAGGAAGGACAGTGTGATTTTTATTTAACTTTTCTGTGACACTCTTTTCTCCTCCTACTCTCGATTTGACCTTTATATATAATGAAGACAAAAACTAGTTAATCTAGAAATTGCTAAGCACAAGTGATACAAACATGTAGATTATAAAAGAATTGAAATTTCCACATTTAGAAAAGTAAAATTCCATGTTTTAATACTATTATCTTCCACTGGAGGGTGTTTATTCAATCAGTTTAAATCTTGCTTACAGAATAAATCAATTCTTAGAAATGCACCAAAGTATGCCTTCCATACTTTGCCATTTTATTTCTATTCTTTAGAGATTCTAATGATGAGCTGATAGCACCCTACTTTTTCTTGACTGTGTTTCTTTTCTTGACAGTGTTTCTTCCTTATCTCTCATTTGGAGCAATTTACGTACAGATCTGTTATGAATGGAATCTCAGATTGGAAGTCCTGAGAATCTATATTTCTGGTGAAAACAAAAGGCTAAAAATAATGATAATAATGATAATAAAAAAGGATTGCTTCAAATTAGGGAACGATGCACACACTGGCAAGACTGTAGGCCCAGATATTCACTGCAGTACAAATGGCAGAATAAAGGCATGTAGTTTTAAGTCACAGGTCTGGTCTGTCATAATTGTGAGACACTTGCCAATGCTTTTGACTTGTAAAGGGGCTAAAAAAAATCTGCATAGATTAACGTTGAAATTATGAACAGCCAATGTATGTGATAAAAGAGCTCTAAATATTAGTTAATTTCTCTTTCCCCTAACCACTCCACTTAACTTCAGGTAATAATACTACAGTGTTTACAAATAGTTATATAATTTTCCTTTCGGGACGTGAACTCTGAGTCAGTGAGATCAGACTTACACATTTGGTGGTTCATTTGTTTTCAATGAAGTGCACATAAAGTACATACAGATTTCCAATTAATTCTCCTTCATGTATATTTGAGGACAAGATACATATAATCTACCTTTGTACCCTCAGTGCACAGCACAATGCCCAAGACATAAACTTTGCTTAAATTGTGAATAAATGAATGACTTGCCCAAATATTAAGGTATTGGTTCTTCTTTGCTAGGGAAGAAATGCCAGAATTAGTAAATTATAACAATAAAATCTTGAAATTATAATAGCTGAATAAACAAAATGTAACAAACACAAGTGAGAAAGTTTGATGAATAATAGTAACAAAAATAATCTTTGAGAGCTTATGTCAATATTCATTTTATGTTCTCTAATAATGTTTTTTTCTCCCCATTTTACATAAGAGGTCAGTCAGGCAGAGATGTTTAACAACTTTTCTAGTTCATGCGATCCAAGATGCTGAGGTGAGATTTGAATCTACACTCATAACCACTGTACAAAGGAGAAGGAAGAATAGCATTTCTGGCATAGGGAACAGCAAAATCATGATATGATCTTTGATCCAAATGCGATTACCACAGACAGTGAGGGAGCCAAGATGATCTGGACACACCAAGCGACACAACAGAATACGGAAGCAGTGAAAAACAGCATGACAGAGTAAGACACACTCCCAAGCCTCTACCAAATGGGAGCTGAGGATCTGCAAATTAGTTAACCCCTGTGTGCTTCAGCTTGCCTATCTGTAAGTGGACACAACTCTACCTTTGGAAGTTGTACAGAGGATAACTGTTACTTCTACAATGAGAATACTGCAAGCACAAAGTGCATAAACATGTTGATTAAAATAAGCAAACCAATGTACACACCAGAAGTGGAAGACTACAACTAATGAAATATGCCAGATAAGAGATGAAGAAGCCCTGAATAGATAGTAGCAATAGAGTTAAAAAGGATATACAAAATAAGAAATTTCTCATGTACAAGCAATAGTGTTTGATAGCTATTTCAGATTTGGATGAAGGAAGGGTAGTGGTATATGGTGGGTGGTACCATATATAGTTAGGGAGACACCAAGACTGCTCTCACATCTGATACCAAATACAATTTCAAAGCTCACACAGCCACTGTCAAATCTGATTACTCAATAGAAGGACACATAGAACTTATGGAAAGGCATTAAAACTCACTATTATGGTACGGTTTATTTTGACAAAAGCACACAGATTAAAATCAGTCTTAGAAAAGAGACCTGTAGAGTCCACAAAAATTCAAAGCACGGAGCTGCCAGTTGTCCTCTCCACCATTAGTGGGGGTGAGATTTTCCGGGCAGCGATGTGTCAGTATGCATAGGAGTACCACCAACCGGAGATGTTCACCAAAGTTGTGGGGTCCAGTTTTTATTGAGGAGCAGTCACACAGATTTATGGAACCGCCCACATAGCACACTGCTAGTGTCCAGCCTCTCTGGAGGTTGAGCTAGTATCTGCAGTTGATAGGCCCTAGTCAGTGTAAATCACATTGTTAGATTATTAGGTATGGCCTAAGACTCCAAGTAAAAAAAGACACTCTTAACTAGTACATTTGAAGGACTCAGTGATCACCTCCCTGGAGCTGAGGGCAAATGCCAGACTTACTTTTGGGTAAGAGTCAATCTTTACTACAAAGGTAGGGCAGGTATGGAGGGAAAAAATGAAACAGCCAGGTTAACAGCTGTGTCTTCAGCTGAGATAAAATATGCAAGTAGCAAAGACAACACAAGTTTGGAAGAGAAAAATATTAAAACGCTTTTGAGCTTGGTGAATATGAAAATTCAGTGTAGCTGCCAGACAACACTTGTAAGTATGGGATTGAATCTGCGGGAAAACTGCAGTTCAGATGATAGTATAATGATGAAAGTTTAAAGCCATGCCGTGAATGGACTCACTTGAAGGTGAACACATAGACAAGCAGAGCAATGACTGAACTACATCAACTTTAACCTCTAAGGGATTCTCAGAAGGCGACTCAGCAAGAAAGGCCATTATAAAACAGGAAAATGAAAGAAAAAATTCTAAATCTTTTCTCATTACTATAGGAAACTAAAATTAATTAGTAAAGTATAGATGAGGGGAGGGGTAACACATTTCCCCTGAAACTAAAGAGACTCCAAGCACAATACTATGTCAAGAAAATAAACAGCTATAAAACAAAAATATATAATTCTGCCTTCATTTCCCGCTGCTATTTTCCACGTTCAGACTATTTTCTGAGAAAGCTTTTATTTTGCTTATGGCAAATTTAGCACATGTTTATGCAAAACTTAAATTACCATGAAACCCAACAAAAAGGTAGATGAAGCAGAAAGCACTGCTAATTAAATGAAGTTAAGGTTCACTGCTCATTTTGTTTAGGGTCACATAATTTTGTAAGTCTGTCTTAGCATACTAAATAGAAAAATAATTCATGGGTATGGATAGCCACATCACTATAAAATCTGTAGATGAAATCTTTTAATTTGCCTAATTACGTGTCAGGTATGAGAAGCCATATATAACAAGGGTTAGCTGGAAGGCACCGAATCAGAGAACCTGGGCTCAAGTCCCAGCTTTGCAGCTTACTACCTGAATGAACTCAAGCAAGTTAAACTGCATGTAGTATTCTCAGGGGAAAACTGAAAAACATATCTCACAGGTTTGGTCTGGGGATCCCATAAGTCAGCATTGTCTGGCAAATGATAAGCATATAAGATATTTGGATATTCTATCTAAATACCTTTACGTACTTAAAATCTCATTATTATACACTTCACTGTTCATGCTCTGTGATACAAGATACCCACTTTGAAACTCTTCTGAAAAAAAGGCTATGCATATTTTCATATTATATTGAGTTTCCTAAATAACCTAATTTGCCCTATATCTCCATCAGAACCAACTAACACTTTATTATCTTTATTAGCCAAGACATAATCTTTGCTTCAACAATGCTCAGAACTGTTCTTTCTGAAGGAGAAATATTTATTAATAAATATTAACATGAGAGGTGGAAAAAAACCATCTGAGAAATTACTGCTTGAAACAAGTTCCAGATATTATCTGTAGCCATGTAACTGTTTTTTGGGCCTGTATTAGACTATTGTTCTCAATTTCCCCAGCAGGGCATTTTTCCCTCATCCTAGAATATTTCTCTTGCCTTGGTAATTCCTGTAAGTCACCAAGACCTGGCTATTCCTCAGAACTTCACTTGAATCCTCTGACTGTGACAGATGAAGCAGGGTAATCCTGCCTACTTCTATAATACTTAGTAAATTATATAACTTTACGTAGTTCACATCGTGCCCTCTGTTTAAATACCTATGAACCCTAGACTGTTTGCAAACTAGACATGAGGACTGTGCTGCTCTGAGTATTCCAGGGGGCACTGTATACACAGTTCTGTATCAGGCACTCAATGCTGAGTCCACATAGTAACAATAGATAACAGCAAAACTCACCAAATATACTCATCAAATTTCTCGTTTGCTCTTATGTATTAAACTTTTACTTTTATAATACATTTAAAGAATTTATGTACCTGCAAGCATTTGTTCAAAATACAGCTAAGCATAGACTTAACAGGGAAGAAATACGATTACTAAAGTATAAAAGTATAGATAAACAAGTCCTGGCTTTAAAGACTTGTATTAGTTTCTGAATTTTAGGAACTACTAAAACATCCTCCAAATTTTGAAGATTTTATGTTACAGTATAATTACTTTTGTCAAACGGGTGGGCAAGCCCGTCTCATGGATGAAAGCAACTGTTCACAACAAAGGCATAACTTTTGCTTAGTATCTGTAGAAAATTTGTTTCTCCCCTTTTCCTTATCCAACGACTCGATCAATTTCCTTTGACTTCTTCCTTTCCATAGGTCCAACGGGAGGGGGCAGCCACATTTCAATTCTTGTAGGTTTTACCCTCACTGCAGCCCTCCCCTCAAAAAGATGTATTATATCTTTTACTACCACTGTCTTAGCTTAAAGTACCAAGAGATCAATTGTACTAACCTTACTGTATTCCACGAATCTCCAAGTTCTCTGGAATACTCTTTGTCAAAATGATCCAACACAACTCTGCAAATCTGTTTTGCAAGCTTCCCTTCCGATTTTGCTTTCAGCTACGACGGTAAGAAATATTTGCTGATACACACTGATATTACAAGTTTATTGAATTTCAATATTAGCACAATCTATTGTTTAAGAACTTTTTAAATAACTGTTTTTGCAATGGGATCAATATCCTATTTTTAACAAAACTGTATTATAACGCAAAGTTGTTTTCCAATACTGTCCAATGAATCAAAGGTTGAAACAGAATCTAGTGGTACTAAAGAACACACTTTTAAATATCCAGTGTAGATGTAACTATTAGGGCCAACTTCGTGGGAACTCTGAACTATATTGACAAATTTTCTGGAAACCTAAAATTATTCCAAATTTTTTAAAAGTTTATTTTAAAAAAAGTGTCACCCTGGTTTTTTCCTGTAACTCCTCGCCATTGTTTCATTTATTCATTCAAGAAAAGTGTCTCCAGAAGAAATAAGTAACCGTGGGGTACAACCGTGACACAAGACAAAGTCTGAGCGCCGGGGCGCTCACAGGGCGCTCGGACTTACTTCGAGACGCTGCAAGTTTGCGGGCTAGGTTGAGGGAACCAATTATTTGGCGACACTGAGATGTCCTTGGCAGAAAACTACAGACAACGCTGAAGAGCAACGAGTCTGGGTGCTCACTGCCAGGTTCCGGATGGGGAAGCCCAAAACAAAAACATAAAAAAACGAAAAAGAAAACCTATCCCTTCCCTAACCCTCCCTCGCCTCCTCGACCGCGCAACGAACTGGTTCAGACTGAGGCGCTCCGCCCGGCCCCGGGCCTCACCCGAGTCAGCATTTTCCTGCCGCGAACCTCCACACAACAGTTCTACACCATTTGGCATCAAAAGCCTGCAGCCAATACCGAGAACAAGTAGACTTCCGGGACTAGCCGCCGTTCGCGCTCGTCCTCACTTCTCCGGTTGAATTTCTCGCGAGATTCTTTTCCTAGGTTCTCAAAATCTCTCCACAAGGTTAGTATCTCGCGAGAGTACTCGCGGAGTTTCTCTGGCTAGAGCGCGAAGGCAGGTGTTCGGCAGGTCGGGGCTGTGGACGAGTCTGGCCGCTCCTCGGGGGCGTGGCTAGGGCCAGCGCGAGATTGGGCGGCTGGGCTTTAGACACTGCCTAACTCTGCGTGCTGCAGCGTCTGTGTGCAAGGGTTCTGTTCGGCTGTTTTGTCATCCTTTTAGGCTCAGAGGCGAAGCTAGTTAATGTACAAAATCTGTCGACCCGACCCCGCAACTCTTGAAATGCAGTGAAAAAAACGTGGTGTTTTTTTTTTTTTTTTGGCTTGTTTCCTAGGATGAGGCACGGGGATAACCTCTTTTAAAAGGGAAATATTAGAAGATTAAGGGGAAATACACAGATAAGGTGCACGGTGCTGGTCAACAGTAAATGCCCGTATGTTCCCTGCTATTGTGTACTCCTCACTGTCAAGATCATTTTGTCATCATGCATTGATACCAGATACCTGAGGACCAAAACGACCTTCCACGCCAGCCTCCCCACTGACTTCTACAAAAGCCACTTTTAACAGTCCTCAGAAAAATGTTTATTACACCCTTTCTGGTGAGAATAGCAGTGCATTTGCTCTTTTAGTGTTACTCAATTGTTCCCTTGTAGCAGCCTGCAGTGATTTATCCGAGAACTTGAGCGCAGTCCCTGATACAAGTATCCTCCTTTTGAATTGGGCCTTGATGCTCACACAGGATCCATAGGTATAAACAAAGTTGCAAGTGTATTAACCACATGAAAAGATAAACGACTTTACCACCAATGAAATTTAAAGCTCAATATATTCAAACAAGTTTCCTGGTAATCTAAAAATGAATCTTATTGGAATTTAAATTTGATGCAAAAGATAACATGGTATTCAGGAGTAAAAAGATTAAATGGATGTTACTGTCTGATGTTTGGGCAAAAGTCACTAGTCGAACTTTTAGCCTTTATACGTGCAGAGATTCTATTAAAATTTATTTTTTTAACGTTTATTACAAAATGTAACAATGAATTAATGCACTATTTACAATGTAGACATAAGAGGCAAGAGTAGTAGGAAACACATGCTATAATTCCATTAGGGAAGTATTGTGTTATACATGGGAAGAGTCACTAGTTCTGTCATATTTTGTGCCTCAGCATATTTCTTTTATGATTTTAAATATTTTCACAAGTTTTTGTCTGCATTTTTGATAACCTTAAAATAGGTAAGTGTGTAGTTAGTTTGGATAGGTTTTCAAATCTTATTACCTACGTTTCTTTGGTAAATTACTTGTTCATATTCACATATTTACTTTATTAAAGAATCATGTGTCACATTGGAAGTACTTATGCATTTTCTCGTAAAACAAATTAACATTGTGAAGCCACTTTGAATTCCTTTACAATATCGGTTGTTTTGTTATTGATTTCATTGCTCTCAAGTGTATAACTTTCTTCTTACAATAGAAGCCAACCGTTTCATCCTCCCAATTTTTTAGTTTGACCTTTTATGTTTAAGCCTTTCATCTAGAATCAATATTTGTGTATCATGAGAATTTAAATGCATTTGCCACCCATCTCAAATAGCTACTGAAGAATAAACAAAGTTCTACATTTATAGGAATAAAAACTGTTAGAAGCAGACTTGTTTTAAGCCACTACTGCATAAAATTAAAGACAGCTGACATAAACAGTAAAAATTACATTAATTTTTTATGATGTTAAAGAATCAATTAGCATTATTGATGAAGACATCTCTAGGCAGAAAGTTTTCTCTAACTAAGCATCTTTTGGTGAAATCAGTTCATCTAAGGGTTGTCTCTAAATAAGTGCACTTTATGCACCATTTCCTATATTAGCTGTTTCATATTCACATAGAACATACCCCAAACAGGGCCTGCACATTAAGACACAGGCTTATTTTGCTCCCAAAAATGTTAAGGATAGGCTCTATAGTAAAACAATCTGAAATTAAGAAATCTCTTGCTCATTAAAATATATGGTAGAAAAACAGACACCCATGACCACTAGTAGGAATGGAGAGCATAGTTTCAGGCAATGCTGGACTTCCATTTCAGGTGAGGGTTTTATTAGTTTTGGGATCCAAGTGATGAGTGCAAACTCCAGTAGACAATCCACTGCAATGGGGGGATCTAAGTATAATATTTCTATTTTATTTAGTTTAATATTTCTAATTGCCTTATTTAGGGGGTAAAATATATGTAATGCAGAACAGGTATACAATTATTAAAGTATGGAATTTGTTGCTCCCAAATTTGTAGTTGAAGCCTTAATCCCCAATATCTCAGAATGTGTATTTGGAGATGCAGTCTTTAAAGAGGTAGTTAGATTAAAATAAGACTGTGAAGAGAAGTCCTAATCCAGTAAGACTGGTGTCTTTATAAAAACATAGAAAATTGGGCACACTAAGAAACACCAGAGGAAAGAGCACAGAAAAAAAGCCATGTGAGGACACAGTAAATTGGCAGCCATCTGTAAAGTCCAAAGTGAGAGGCTTCAAGAAAAACTAAACCTGCTGGCACCTTGATCTTGGATTTCCACCCTCTGGAACAGAGGAAATAAATTTATGTTGTTTAAACCACCCAGTCTGTGGAATTAGTTATGGCAGCCCTAGAAAACTAATATAACTGAAGTATAAATGTATATTAAAATTTCTTACTAATATATTATAAAAATTTGGAGTGTACTGATTCACTTACCTGGGTCAAAAATCCTGTTTCTTCAACAGTATTTAAAAGGAATTTATAACTCATGCCCTAAACAAGCAAATGATTGTTTCTTCACTATTTTCTCTTTAATTATAAGTTGATTCTCTTTTTCAGAGAAAATTCATTTCTGATCCCTATTTTTGCCTAAAAACAAAAAACTTAGATTCTATGATCTGGTTCTCCAAAGCTGAAAAAATTATTGTTATTTTGATGACCTATGCCACACATCAATGTAAGTTCTGAAATATCTGAATTTGTTCTATGGGTCAGCTAGAATATGCTTCTTGATAAAACTAATCAGTATTAGCAGAATCTCACCCACAAAATATATTCCACTTACAGAAGAATGTAGGCATTACAGTCAAATTTATAACCTACTTTATTTTTATAAGCAATTTCACTTTCGAAAAGCTTTGCCACTTGAAAGCATAGATTTGTTTAGTCGGAAAAGGAGAACTTAAGTATTATGAGTAGCATGGCTTATCAAGTGTTATCACCTCAAAATATTGTAACAGTAACAGTGAAAAACAAGCTGCAAATATGTGTTTTATGGGTGAAGTTTTTCTGGGTATTGACAGGAAATTTTACATATTAAGTAAACTAGAGATTTTTATTTATAATGTTAAGAGTCCAACTTTGAATTAAAGACAATGTTGTGCTTAAATAATTTATATAAACTAGAAATTTGATTTTCCTGTTATGGTTTGTACCTAGGTGGCGCCCCCCCCCACAAGCCTCATGTAGTCATGGAAGTGGCTCAATCTAGTGTTTGTGATTGACTCGTTGTCTAGCGCTGGGATTGGCGGTGTGAGTTCTGTACCTGCCCAGGGATGGAGCTGACTTACCATATAAGGTCAAGAAGAAGGCGTGTTTTCCTCTTTTTGCGCAGTTTGCTCTTGCTGCTTGCAGCCCCCATGAATGGCTACCCCTCAGCCACTCCACCCTGCCTTGGAGCCAACTGATTATGAACTGAAATCTCCAGAAACTGTAACCTAAATAAACCTCTCCTTCCCTCACTTTGGGCGTCAGTATTTTGTCTCAAGGAGGAGAGGAAAGTAACCAAGACATCCTGTTATAAAAATACACTAAATTACAAACGTATTTCAAAAGTTGCAGGAAAACACAGAACCAGTAGTAACTCTAAAAAAGATTACTATAAACATTTTGCAACATTTCTTTCTAATGTAGTTTCTATGCATAGTTTGATACTTATCAATTAGAGAATATTTAATATAGTATAGACATACGAATTTTACAATAGAAGCTCATAGAATTATCCTTTAAATACATAAAAATATACATGTTGGCCAGTAGCTTTAACAACAGATAAGACACTGAACCAACCAGAATAAGGTGCTATGATGCTATATTTTGCTGCCTTTAAAAATCATGCTTCTCAGATATCATATATATATATATATATATATATATATATATATATTGCATGAAATTTTTTTCATGAAAATAACAAGTTCATTATTTTAATCTGCTGGTTCATCTTCCTCTTAACAATTACATTAAAAATCTTTACTTATTCATAGAAAATCATTTAAGCGCAATGAATGAAAAAAACAGTATACTGATATAAATTATTTTTATTGTGTAAAATGTCACAATTCAAGATAATTAAGAAAATGTAGTATATATAAATGTAGCATATATCAAAATAGGCAATTAATTGTTAAAATCCACTTGGATTTACAAAATATCTTGTAAAGCATTTTTAGAATGCTTCATGAAATCAAATTAATGTTTGAGAGAGCTATATAAAACATTGATTCTATTTTACAATACATTTAATTTCAAAATCATTTTGTTTGTGTTTATTAAATGGAATCGGTAATTACTGTGTACTACAGTAAACTCTGGTAGGAAACAAAAATGTTAAGAACTTTACTTTCAAGCCAGATGAATACTAGCAAGCGTTTTTTAAAGGTAATAAACAAATGTTACAAAAGGAACAAAAGAGCAATTATTCCTCTACATTCCAATTTGAAATTTACATTGTATCCTGTGTAATACTTTCCCTCACATTTCAACCACTTCTCAAATTTGGATTGTTGTTTGTTTTGCCTCTGATGTAGAATGTTTTTTTGCTCACTCAGTGTGTCAGGTAGGTTCATGGACAAATTTCTAGAAATTGTACCATGCCGACTATAGCAGCCTGAATAATAAAAGTTCACAGTCAGTTTAAAATGTGATGCTCTAAAGTAAAATTTTAAAAGTAATCATATTAAACACCCTAAATGGACTTGTGTTATCCTCAGATAACACTATATGCTTGCTGTGTACAGTACCAAATGCATCAATCTGAAAGTGATAGAGAAATTATTTTGTTATATTATTTTCACCTGGATATAAAGGCCTGCTGTCAATTAAATGAATGGGTCTTTACTAAAAATATATATAACTTGCCAAAATAACAGAAAAATAAAGAATTCTATGGATGCCATTTTTAAGTGCAAGAGAAATACATTTTAAACTGAGAAATTATTTTGGAATCATTTCTTTATAAATATATTTGAGCCAAAGTTTTTATCCTTATTGCTTCAGTACCAAAGCTATTTGTTGTAACAGTCTCTGGACCTGTTGTAACAGTCTCTGGACCATAGGCTTTTCAATATGTTTTGTCTTTAACTTCAAGGCATGAAAGAATTAGAATAATCTAAAAGAGTCACTATGGCTTCTGATAGAACAAAGGAGTGACAGAAAGCACCTTGAGCTCTGAAAGTGTCAGACAGTTAAAACAGGAGTTTACTGGGAATTTTAATAATATCTCATGAACATATTTTTAATTTTAAAAATTTAGGTTAAAAAGGTACATCAAGACTTTTTAATTTATTGAGATTATCACCAAAGTAAACCAATAGCAAAAACAAATTTGAACTCTCTCCTTGGGTGATATTTTCAAATCATACAATTTGATAGAATAAAGATTAGAGAATTTTTTTTCTTAAGGTCAAATTAGGAGACACAGTTCAAGAATAATGTTATTACAAAACATACCTTGAGTCATAAAATATTTCTTGTTTATGTAGTGCATGTCTGTCAAGTACATTGACTCTATTTTCCAGACACAATTTAAACAAAGCATCTGTAGAAAAGTGCACAATGTAATAGTGATTTTTAAAAAAGTTTTAGAAAAATACAAAAATAGTTAAAAATCTGGGTTATAAATTCGGAGTTCCCCATTCATGCATACACACTTTAAAAAATGTTTAACTTAGAAATACAGACTATCAAATGAAATTATGCAAAGTCCATTGGCTTTCTGAAGAGGTTTTCTTTCAGGAATATGCTCATGAATGGGGATGTATAACCTAAAAAGTCAACATTAAATCTTGCCAATTTGGTCCAAATGCTCATTCCATTTATTAGTCATTTAGTTTCCTTTCTGCTTTAACCACGAAGAACATAGAAAAGTGATTATCAGGATAGGTCCTTGGCTAGCAATCTCCTCACTAAAAATCAGTATGGCAATCTGGCCGCAGTCATCAGTGATCAAGGTTTCTCTCCTTTAGAGAAAGAGGTCCCAGACAGCTCACTGATGTGCACAGAGCTACTCCATATGACTCGGTTATGAGATCACATCATGAGTGTCACTGTTAGGTCTCTGTCTCACAGCCAGAGGAGGAAGAGGCTTCCCATAGAAATCTACATAAACAAGGGAAATGAAGAACACAAAATAGTTATGATAATCAAAGTTTTTCACATCATCCATTATTTTTCAATCAGTATCTTTTAAAAACTAAGCCATATACTGACTTGTTCAGTGAAGCAATGAGAAGGGGAGATACAAAGAATAAAAAAAGAATCTAAGAAAACTTTGATTAATTCAAAACAGAACAACTAGGGTAAATCGTACATGACTGAGTAAAATGTTGCACCAAATGAATACATATATATATTTTTTTTCCAATTGCACATTCACGTTAGAATTCAACAAAAGCAAAATATTTAAAATCTATACAGTGTGTTTCTAAGGCCTTGATAAATCAGTATTTGCACATGTCATATATTCTTATGTAGTGGCTGTAACTTGTAGGTATTTTTGGAAAAGCAAGCTGGACACTTTTACAATACATCAATATAATTTAGTGAACTAGTGCATATTTTATACAAAAATGTCTTGCCCTTCATAATAAATATCTCTTATCATAAATTGGCTTCTACATTTAATGGCATGTATAAACCATCAATAGGTAACTACTTTCTGGTCTATTACTGTAAGATTATTTGAGAAGCATAAGTGTTCAGGATTATTTGAAATAAATAGATTAAAAATGTATTAGGGAAGAGTGATTTTTTTAAAAACAACTATTAATTCAAAACAACTATTAAGCTGCAGGAATGCCCTAATGGACCCGAGCGTAATAGTACAACATAATGAGTCAGACATATGTGTTTCAGAGCTAGACAAACCAAGTTCAAATCTTAACTCTCCCACTTCTTAGCTACGTGACTTGGAGTACAGGTTCCTCATGAACAGAAAGTGGACACTGTTGCTCATTAACACAGCTATTTCGGAGAACAGAAAAATTTTAAGCACAATGGTAGCTACAAGGTAAATGTAATTAATATTGTTGCTATAATTAAAGTGACGATGGGTACTTATAAATTTAAAATATCCATTCTCTAATTTCTTCAGTTCAAAATGAATGAGAACTTTAATATATGACAGAACTCATAATTCAGCCATAGTAATTATGTTTTGCCACAGATTTTACTTCTGGAATTTAATACTTTTGTAAAAAGATGTATCAACTCCATGTGCAAAAACTGCTTAGTGTTTGTTGTTGTTGTTTTTTGTTTTGGTTTGGTTTTTCCTCTCCCAAGGAATCAGTTTGACTTCAAGAGATTTTGTACTATTTCTTTGCCACAAAATGGAATTACACTATAAAAAATAGTCTTCTTATTGCCTCTATCATAGAAAATATTGTTGATAAGGATATTGAACTAAAATGACTAATTTAATTGCCAACACTTTTATAAAGAGCTTCAAACATTTTAACCTGAAAATTGAAGACCAGTAGAAATACACATAGCTGGGTGTGGTGGCACACACCTGTAATCCTAGCAATTGGGAGGCTGAGGCTGGAGGATCATCACAAGTTCAAAGCCAGCCTGGGCAACGTGGTGAGTTCAAGGCCAACCTGAACCACATAGTGAGACCCTCTCTAAAAATAAAAATAAAAAGCCACAAAAATTTTATCTTCTTTCCTAATTATAAAGTTTGAAAATATGTTCTTTAGTTTGCATATTCATTATTTGCAACTAGAAGAACTGCTGATTAATTTCTCATAATGGACAATAGTAATACATAACATACTGTTAAAGTACAGGTTGAGAGTGTGCACACAGTAAATACAAACCTTTTTAAGTGTTTCTGAAGCATCCAGCTTGCCTACTACACTGAGAAAATTTTAAAAGCTATAAAAGTCATTAGAAAAGTAGATGAAATTGTTACCAATGTAAATGTCTATAATCAGAGTATGAGAATCTGCCTTAAAAATTCTCAATCTGATATGAACAAGATTTTTTCAACTCAGCAATTTTAACTGCCAAACTACAGTAGTACCTCGGTTCACAAACTTGATTCTTTCCACAGTTCTGGTCATAAAGCCAGCTGGATGAGAAGCAAATCAAATCCAATGGTTATATTCAACGTGACCTTATGGGGAAATTTATGGGGAAACTAGTAGACTCTTAAGTAGATGCTAACACATCCTATATTTGTTATTTACTTACCATCAACTTTTTATCAACATGTTTGTAAATATAAAGGCAAATAATGAATGTGTCTAATGCTGAGAGCCTAGCATGGTGGCCCATGCCTATAATCCCAGCACTTAGGAGGCCTACGCAGGAGGAGCACCATGAGTTTGAGACCAGCCTGGGCTACATAAGTGACTTCAAGCCCAGCCTGCACTCACAGCAGAGACTGTCTCAAAAATAAATAAATTAAGTTTTAAAAAGCTGAGAAAAAGAAGAGGATGCAATTATTTGTTAGCTAGCAGAATATCCAATGAACATATCCTAATAACCCTCTAACACTACTTAATGCAAACTTTTTATAACAATTTAAACTTATACCTGCTTTCTTTTCCAGTTAATAGAGTTGACTGTTTTAAAGCTCAGATGAAATATAATTTTACTTACTTTTTAAAAAAATTAATAAAGATATTTTTAAAATTTGTGAAGGAATGGTATTGTCTGTGCACTGAGAAGGTAAAATTTGGTATGTTGAAAATTAATTAAAATGTTAAGAATATAGTGGCTTTAGGCTTAACTATATTGTAAGTCTTTCCTGGATGTTATCAATTAAAAACAAGCACCAAAAAGTGCGGTTAGAATAAATTTCTCTTGTGTATGCTTTCCCTCATGAAGAGCAAGCTACCATTTTTTCAACTGCATTCATTCAGCAAAACAAAGTACATCTGTTATGGGCAAAGAACTCCTATAGTGTGATGACTACTGGGGTCAGGGTGCTATCTTCAAATCCTCCAGCCCACTGACCTGAGCTCCTTCTTTACTCCTGAGTGCCTCAATCTGACCTGTACCGCCCTTCAGACATTTCTAAACATACAAGCCTACAGACACCTCTACAGTATGTATGTATCTCTAAAAATGATTTCCTTTTTCCTCATGTATTCCCAGTCTTAGGGACAGAACCAACCTTCAGGCATCACATATTACTTATTATAGTTGTTAAAATATTCTTTGCATAATTTTTATTCTCTGTTCCAATTTCCATTTTTTATTTTTTAGATTACAACAGCCTCGTAACTTGGATTCTTACCTCAAGAAAGCCACCATCAAGTCTGTAATTTACACATTATGACAAAAATTATTTTCCTGAGTCAAACTTAATTTGACTTTTTCTACACTAAAAATAAATATTATCCCTTAAAAATTATAGCAAATCCATACATCTTCACAAATACATAAGACCTTCAATCTGGCCCTAATCCAGAATTCCACCTTCAGTGTTCTTTGTAATTTAAAATTTTCTATCTTGCCCATTCTGTGCACTTGACCCTAAACTACAGTCACATGGTATTCTTCAAATAAATAATGTTCTTTCCTACATCTCTACATTGAATAGTCTGTTTCTTCTACTCTTCACTCTTTGAAGACCCAGTTCTAATACTTACTTTCCCTAACTGCTCATGCAGTCTATGCAAAGTGATTCTACACCACAGAATTATTGCCACTGACACAACAGTAAGCTGAAGTATTATTCTATTAGAAGAGGATCTCCACAATGGCAGAATGTATGTCTCATTCATCTTACTACTACAAATGTGTTAGCTGATGTCAAATACAAAGTATGTGCTTCCTGAATGATAAATTCAATGAGAAAAAAAATCTGTAATATAAAAATTATTTCTATATATATATGTAATTGTACATATAAACACACATTACTCTGCTTGCTTCTAACACTAGGAATATTTAAATTCATAATATATTCAAGGTACATAAATTCACTAGGTTTTATAATGTCATAATCTAACCTCTTACAGTCAATAAAAACATCATGATATAAAAACCAGCAACCTCAAGACCATAATCTTAAATAAAATAAATTGGACACACAAGTTTAAATCATGAGATTGTTTCTCTTATGGGAGAAACCCAAAAAGTAAATAAGAAGCAGAATGGAGGATAAATATTGGGAAGTAGGAAGAACATGTCCAAGGGGGAAGGGAGCAAGGGAGGGAGGAGGAGGAAAGGAAAAGGAAAAACAGAAGAGAATAGAATGAAAAAATGGAAACAAGTTTCTGTAAATGGGAAGGAAAGAAGTGGTCAAGGGAAGAGAAAGAATAGGGAAAAAAATGACTTAAGATATATTATGTACAGGTACACATGATGAATGTGATCAATATGTATGATAAATATGTACTAAAAAAGATTAATAAAAAATCAGTAAGTCAAACAAAGATATGTAATTCTAATGGAAATACCTTTTCAATAATTTTTATTGAGTCTAAACATCTATCTTTAGAAATGTAAAAATTCTAATTTTCACTAATTATTATAATGAAATATTTCATTATTGAACTACAGTACTCTGAAAAAAAGCAAATAGTACACTTAAATTTACATAATTTTTAATAAAATATAGAGTTTGATAAAATTAAATTATGCAGTAATGCTTTCCTAAATGCTACATTTCTTTTTGATGACTAAGTGCTCTAGGTATTTAGGTTTTTAGAGGAGGTTAACACAGAGATATCAAAAAGAGAATTAGAAATTTTGATCAAACGAGTTTAGTAAACTACAATGACATATAATTATTCTTTGGCCTTGTAGAAATATCATATTGCAAAAACCTAGACTGATGGTGTATACCTTCTCTCTATTGTAGAAGGTGTCTCTGCTCCCAAGTGGCCTGTTTCTAGTTTTTGCTCCTTAGAATTCTAATGTCATCAACTGGCTGGATTATAGCTAATGTTAATCTCATTTAAAGAAACTTATTTTCTTAATTTAATAAAGACATCAGTAACTTTCCATTTAACTAAACTTTTATTGGCTTACTGATTTATTCTCTGATTTTACAAATTTTGTTGGTCTTGTCTTCATTTTAATATTCAGCAGCTGTTGTACTAGGAGAAAAAAATAGGTAGCATTATCACAGAATATATCATGTATATGTGCAGAACCTACAGGGTTTTTTGTAACACTTTAAGTGTAATTTTAATGTCTAACATTTAGATTTAATGTCCCCCTTTCCCCTTTTCATATGTATTTACATGAGTATAGCATGGATAAAGACAAGTATGATTCTTTTACATTTGTAATCTAAAATAAAAATCAAATTATATAGATGCAAAGTGTATTGAAAAATTTTTTTAAATAAAAAATACAATGAAAAAGGATGACAGTGGTTTTAAAAGGGTTCCAAAAATAAAATATTAAAGTTATGAAGTAAATAACAGTAGATGTAATATGTACATATGATGTTTGAAAACGAATCCTTTTATATTACCATTATGACGTGTTTCACCAAGAGGCTCAAGTTTTGGAAGTCTAGTGACTTTGGGGGTTCCCCAGCCAACTAAAACAAAAAGAAAAACATGTAACACACCATTAAACATATGTCTCTTTATGACTGTGGAGATGATCCCTCCCTTCACAGAAGTATACATAACATTCAGAGTTAATTCAAATTTACTAAATGATACAACACTGAATAGCCACAAATCCATTTTAAATGGTTTCTATTTCAAAATCTAAGGCCTGTATAGACTGCTAACATCTACTTTAAGTTTTTATTCACCTATAACTAAAAATATAAGTAAGCCCCTTCACCACCGTCATAAATAGGATTTAGGTTACTATTCTCACCTATAGCAGAGGCTGAAAGAAATGCTTTTACTAAATGGAATACTAGAAATAGGTCTTTAAAAAATTCCTTAAAGAAAATATTACTATCGAAAGCCTTGTAGTTGGGCTAAGAAGACACTAAAAACATATTAATTTAGTCACTGGGTATCTATCTACTGAGTACCTATCGCAGGTGAAGTGCTATGCTTAATGCTGAAAGGTTATAATCATTGTGCAATTATGACCTGCTGCTTTATATGCATTACTCAATTTAATCCATGTAATAGAAAGTAGTTTTATATGTTAGATTTATATTGGGAAAATTCATACATCTAGGGTGACTCTCAGGATGAAAGGTCCAAAATTTTAAAAACTAACATTAACTATCCATCCAAAAAATTTAAATTTCTGTTAGCAGACTAGCAAACTGAACTTGAACTAATTCTGGGACTTACTAGGTAAGCTTTCCTTAACAGATTTTACATTTTTATTTATAATATAAAAACTGATACTTACGTTAACAAATTTTGCACATAGTAAAAGTGAATGATTCTCATAAATTCAGAAGCTAATGAATATATTAAATAAAAATTATACAATGTATTTCTTTTTCTTTTTTTCTTTATTGTTTAAAGTAGTATTTCTAAATTTAATATATCAATTTACTCACCAGGAGGGGGAGGTGGGGGTGGCGTTGTGCTCTTAGGAGCAGAGTCATCTGTATTAACTGGTTCTACTCGGTGACTCCTTTTCATTCTTAGCTTCTTAGTTTTCTTTTTACTATTATCTAAAATAATATAAACATGGACTTTAATACCATTGGGGAAAAGTGAACGTCTATAATAGAAAACATTATATATTTGAGAAGAAGTGAACTTCTAAGATAGGAAACAAAGAATAAAATTAGAATACTGATATTATTGCCACAGCAACATTTTTGTTGGAAATTGCTATCAATAACCAAATGTGAACTTGAATACATTTACTAAGAAAAAATTTTTAACTAATGGCTAACTTTATATGTAATACATTATATATACACATATATAAAAATATACTTTCTACAACAGGAGTCATACATAATGTACGAGTCAGTATCTGTGAAGCCTACAAAGTAGTATGAAATGCAAATATACTTAGAAACAAATTATTTTCTAAACAAGTTAGTGTCATTTGAGTCATCTCACTCTAAGTAGAAATAATCTACCCAATTAAAGTTGTAGCTTATAGCTGGGAAATGAAAGGAGAGCTCTAAAACCATATGGTATTTTAGAATCAGCAGCAACTCAGGGTCCAAGAGCACAGATCATGGAACGGATCATGAATAGCACAGATCACAGGACATACGATTTAGACCTGGTTCTCAGCCCCACCCAAAATGAAACATTATGATCTTACATTATTCAATGTCTCTAAATTCCTGGTTTCCCATATATAAGGTGGAAATGACATGCCCCAGGACTGCTATGTTGAATAGTATAATGCTGTGTTGAGTAATAAATGAACCTGAAGGCATGCTTTAAACTGTAAAATATAATGCTACCACTGTGGTTATGAGATTTATGATCTCAGATTTCCCTGTGCTATAGTTTAAAATCAGTTGCTAAATCCCTTTATTTTTAACAGTGTGTCAGGTTAGTCCTTTTACAAACCAGAGCCCACTATCTTAAGGCTACTTTCTTTTTAACTCTGCTGATAGAAAGTTATATGGGTATTAAAACGGCTGCCCTAACTTCTTATCTAACAAAAAGAGTGACTTCAAAAACTATTTTTCATTCAGCAAAACTTCAACTCAGGAATTGAGAATGTATTTTCGTGAACCCAAAGATACTTGAAAAACTTCTTATACACTATGGAGCCTTTTCACTAAGTAGGAATGGCAAGGAAGTGATTATTGAGCCCAACCTCTCTGGAAGGAATATTGTAGTTAGTTTACAAGTAAAGATCCCCATTTTAGAGATGAAGAAACTAAGTGTGAACAATGTTATACCCACCCCAGCTGCACAGCAGGAGGCAAGTGGCAGACTAATGAACACAGCCTCATCTGTATATACAGCTGCTCCATCCTTTGCTTCACCACCTGGGCTCTGCCGCCCATCTGATCAGTGGTGACATTAGATTATCACCAAGCTCAAAGCCTACTGTGAACTGCACATGCCAGGGACCTGGGTTGTGCTCTCCTTATGAGAATCACATGCTTGGTGATCTAAGGAAAGCTGAGGAGGTCATGCTAGCACTGCAGAGCGACTGCAAATATAGATAAACATTAAAAGAAAGGTTTGACTGCACAGAGGCTATAATAAATCAATTTCCTACAGACTCATTAAAACCCTATCACCCTATTGTGAGTGACAGGTGACAATTAAACTGCATATGGTAGCAGGCTTTACAGTAAGTTAATGTACTTCAATTGTACAGTGCACCCAAAGGCAGCCATTAAATTAGAATCTGACAGTTATTTTAGTTTGCACAAGACCCCTCCCCATTATTTTATTTACCACTTCTATTTAGCACTCTTTCCACCCACATATTTGTCTCAGTCGTAGTTTTGCTGAGCCCACAAACTAAGTCTAGCCAAAAACTGGGACAGCTTCTTTGAAAAGAGGGCAAGATAGCTAGGGGTGGTGGCACATGCCTGTAATCCCAGCACTTTGGAAGCTGAGGCAAAAAGACTACCATAAATTTGAGGCCAACCTGGGCTACATGGTGAATTCAAGGCTGGCCTTAACTACACAGCAAGACCTTGTCTCTAAAAAAAGAAAAAAAAATAGAAAGGAAAAACGAAAACACAGACCCAGTGATGATGAGACAGGAGAAGACACTAAAGCTGCCAAAAACAAGAAAGCTACATTTAAAAGAAAAGACCAAAGTCCTATTTAAATTATGGGGGTTCCTTGCAAGCAATGATTCAAATTATCCAACGAAGCCATGAAACCTTCAAAACTTGTTTGCCACATGGAGACTAAGCATTAGAAGACAAGTCTTTGGAATACCACAAAGGAAAAAAATAAAAACCATGAAGATGAAGAACAAGAGCAATTATTGAAGTTCTTGACTCAATCAAAAGTCTCTGCACAGAAAGCACCTGTCTTAGTGGCTAACCACATTGCCAAAACTAGCAAGCTCATAAGAGTTGATCCTGCCTTATGCAAAGGACATTTGTTATAAACTTTAAAGATAAGCTACTGTTGAAAGATGATATGTGTTCCTCCTTCAGCTAGCACCACAACTACACAATTTGATTAAATACCAGAGGATACTGAGGCACCACTGTCAGAATTACTGAGTTACTGCAGTAGACAACCCAGTTTGATGAGTCTACTGATGTTGACAATAAGGCAAAAATGCTGGTTCTTCTGCAATATACTTTTCCGGAAGAGAAGCATAAAGACGTGTACTTTTGCTACCAAGGAACACCACAGTCACACAAGTATTCAAGTCTTTGGCCTTAAGTCACAAACATTCCTGAAGCACTGTGAAGCGATGGATGCAAAACGCATCATCTTTTCTTACACACAGAAGTGAGAGGGCTTTCTAAAGGTGGAGACTGTTCTCCAGAGTTTTTGGATGATGAAAGCCACTCTAGGGCTACCTTTTAGAAACACAGTAATCAATGCAGCACATTTCAATGACAAAGAATGAGCCCCAAAACTTGCTGACTTGTGGACATGCTGAACCTACTCAGGAAACTCAAATCTATCACTTCAGGGGAGAATGACAAATGTGTTCAACTTGGCACATAAAGTGCCTGCATTTAAAGCCAAACTGGAATTATGAGCATTATGAGTGAACATTAGGATTTCTGACATGTTTCATACATTAGGAGATTGTTCAAAGAAACTGAGCCAGGGCCTTCTTCTTTCCAGCTGGAATGCAATCACTTATCTTGCTTTTCAAAAGAGTTCGAATATTACTTCCTAACCACAAAATACCCTTGAACACAGATGCAATGTATCCACAATCCATTTGTGAATAAGCCAGGTGAAGTGACTTTGTCCTAGAAGAGGAACAACTGCTTCAGACTGCAAATGACAGAAGCCTTAAAAGTATGTTTGAGGTGTGGCTCAGTAGTAGAACACTCGCCTAACTTGTGTGAGGCCCTCAGCTCCATCCCCAGCATGGAAAAAAAAAATGTATGTTTGAGACAACCTCAAACCTCCAGACTTCTGGATTACAGTCAAGGTGGAATATCCTGAGATTGCCACCAAAGTACTAAAAATGTTGCTTCAATTTCCAACATCCTATCTTTGTGAAGCAGAGTTTTCTGCAATGACAGCAGCCAAAAACGAGATTACAGAGTAGACAGGACAAAAGCAACACACTTCAGGTGTCATTGTGTCCCATCATCCCTAGATAGGATAGTCTAGTTCCAAGAAAACAAGCTCTGGGCATCCAGTGATTCTGCACTACTGTGAGTTGTATGATTATTTCATTATATGCTACAATGTAGTAACAGAAAAAAGTTGAACAATAAATATAATGTGCGTGAATTGCCACTCCCACCTATGACCCCCACACATCCCCTGTCCATGGAAAAAATACTTTCCATAAAACTAGTCCCTGGTGCTAAAAAGGTTGGGAACTGCTGTCACAGCACTTAAAGTACATCTAGCAAATGGATTCTATTCCTGG
>RJWT010003738.1:0-35480 GCA_004365215.1 Cuniculus paca | reverse complement strand
ATTAAATAGTATTAAATCAATGAGTAGTTAAATTAGTTCTGTGAAACCTAATAATAAGCATAAAATAGCTATTCTAAAAGAAGGTAAACATTCAGGAATATGACAAATGGAGAAATGCAGACACAGAAAAGTAAGGCATTGAAGGGGCCAAAAACTCAAACTCTTGGGCTGATGAATACAGCGTGGCAGCGGAGACTGTCCACTTTGTAAAAGACAGCTCATCAAAACGGACTTTTTCTTTTAGCTACATTCAGATGCTCCAGTAGAAGAAGCTGCTTTATTTTATGGTTAGTTTCTGACCAAAAAACTTAACAGCTTGGACGACCACATCTGAGTATGCTCATAAATCATGACAAATGCTAAAGTTTCTCATGCCATGCCTGATTCTGACTTTCATTCGCACCATACCACTTTCTGCATTGCTGAATTTTCTTCTCTGTATTCTTCCTTTCTCTACAACCTTGAATTTTTCATTTTCCCTGAAATCTGCCCTGATCATATCATAGCACACAACATGTTTTTCTTCTCTGAATTTCTATGACACTAAGAATTTAACTCATATGACAAAAGTTTTAAGTCTAATTATCATTTTTATCTGATGTGAAAGTAAAGAAAGGGAAATTATATCTACTATAGTTTCTCATTAAGTCTTTTCAATAGCCCAGTTTACAAATGAAAAAAAAAAAGAAAGAAAGAAAAAAACTGGTTTCAGAGAGACTACTTTGCCTGTCTGCACAGATATTAGGAAGACAAGCTTCTGAAATTCTGCCTGCTTAACTTCAAAGCATCAAAGCCTTCATCTACAAGAAGATGGTGATTTTGGAAAACACAGTGAACTTGATTTCATCGCTGTACTTCTGGAAAACAAGTCTCATTTCTAACTTCACTATGCCTAGCTTATTGCCTGACACAGATGTAAGTGAATAAAGATAAGGAATTTCCACATGTTCACAGTGTCAAGGCTGAGGTTAGAAACTGCTTCTTGGCTCCATCATACCATGCCCCACTGAAAATACACTGCATGAATGTTCAGTGATGAACAACTATAAAACTAAACAAGTAGCATATTGTAGTGGAAAGGTTCCTAGATTTAGGGTCAGAGGTGTCCGGATTTAAATCATGTTTCTGCCATTTACTTTTATTTTTAGGCAACACATTTACCAATACAATACTCTGGGCATATTTCTTTATCAGTACAATAATAACAACACAAATACTGGAGGTCAACAGTTGTGCAAGATCCACTATAGGATACAATACATTTTAAATTACTAACAAAATATTCAGGGATGACCTTTCTGTACCTATCAAATTATACATAATACTGACATGCTGAACTCTTATATCCAAGTCACACCTCAAATCAGATGTATGTCCTCTATAGTGGATCTATTCCACCTGGATGACTGTGACCCCTTCAGACATCTTAATAAGAGAAGAGTATTCTTTGCTATTTATTACCTAAGATTATTAAGGAAATAACATCTTAAAATAACTTCAGGAATTCATTATCATATCAAATAATTCAGGTTTCACTACAAGATGGTAAGGTTTTATGGAGATAATTTCCTTGTTTCTGATTTGCTCCTGTCTTTTAAGATGTCTGACTAACAGTTTATTTATAATTGATAATATCATTGAGAACAAAAGAATAAGATTATAAAAAGAAGGAAAATGCCTTAAGAAGATGAGGTAAGAGATAAAGAGTTTAACTACAAGCATGAATTAATTAACTCTTTGGGTTTAAACTTGCCAGCATTTTGTCCCAAATCACGTTTTCATTTTTACCTCTGATCATTCTTCACCATATTTTTTTATTTACTGCAGGCAAGTGCCTTGTTTGAATGCTTTTCTCTTTTCAACATGGCCAAGCTTGTGCACAGCTATGCTGCCCCACCTCCTCTTTTCTTGCTTCAGTGCTGTCCTTGAGTGACATCGGATGGTTTTTTTCTCTCCTATTTGTTAAATATATTACCACATATGTCACTAATCATATTGTTTTGTATAGTTCTACCACCATTCAAAGATCAGTTTGAGAGGGAACACAATGAAGACAGAAATTTTTTTGAGATCTTTCTTAGTGTCTAGTGCAGAGATAGGTGTGTATATAGGTCTTCAACAAATATTTGTTGACTGAAAGAATTATGCTTTTTTCCCTCTGTATCTCAGGCATTAGCCCTACAAGACTCTGAGACATTTTCGAATCATCTATTTTCCTTCTAGTATGTTCTACATCCCTAGGGGTACACCATAGCTTGGAATGCCTTTTTAACCCTTACATTTGTTTACTTTTATTTTTACCTTTATTGGAATAATGGATGCATAATGCCAACCACAGATGAATCTCAAAATCATTTTACTAAGAGAAAGAAGGCAGAAACAATTATATCTTGTATGAACTCTCCAGAATACAAAAATAAACAAAAACAAAATTTTAGAAAGTTCATGGTAGCTACTCTGTGATACTTTCCCCAATACTGTTATTAGCTAGGAAGTTTCCAATCCTTATTCCTCATCCCACCCTTGACAGATTGGATAACAGAAATATTTGCTTTAAAAAATGATTACAAAATTGATAGCCTTTTATGTAAGAACCCTCTGTTAGGGGAGTTAGGGAATACAATATACCAGTTTGGCAGTCAAAGGTAGAAGATAAATAGGTAATACACTCAAGTGGTTCATCTGGTTATCAGTGGATCTATGTTTGTAACATTATTTGCAGGGTAGAGTAAAACTGGCTAGTTAATGGAATGATGGTAAGTATGAAGAAAAGTAAGTTATCCAGGATAGCCATGTTTTGGTCTAGTAACAATAACAACAAAAAAACAGTGCTACCATTATTTATGGAGTTGAGGAAGATCAGAAGAAGTGTTAAAGAAATGAAAAAAAAAATGCTGGTAAGAATAAACAGCCTCCTTCTACTCTGTTCAGATTAACCCACTAAAAAAGAAGTACTCACATAAGCCAGTGCAAGGAAATGACGCTTTGAAAATAGTGGTATAATACGGATACAGTTATATAATCATATAAGTATTACATATTTAATTCTTTTTACAGGAAGCGGAGATGAATGAAGAAGTAGGAAGGACAAACCATAGCTTTAAATGTGCAGCACATCATGTGTTAAATTGAAACAGCCCTAAAGTTCAACTTTCTTCACTGTTCAAGGAGAAAATCCTTTACTATGTACTTCAGGATAAAGGATTTGCAACTATATGGTGCTCAAGAAATATGCTATTGCTGTAATTTAACTCACTGTATGTGGGCTTCAAAATGCACAGTGGCATTCCAAACCAACTTTTAAAGAAAATTGCATGGAATTTTCAAGACATCAGGAGCGTTCTTAAAAGTTATGCAGAGAAAACGGATTTTTGATAGTTATGAATTACATTTAGTGCTGCCAGATTGCAGAGAACGCTCTTTTTGCCTCAGTATGGTTAGAATTACTGTTGACAAAGTTTTAATTTAAATTTTTAAGGATTTAAATGAAAGAATATAGGTCGCTGAATTTTCATTCACTGTGTAAGCATTGTTATTGGCAGAAAGAAAGCTTTGTTAGTGAGAGTCCAATTTTGGCCCTGGAGTCCATCTTTTCTGTAGTAGCTAGAAATTGAGTATGTGTTAGTAAGAATAATTTGGCTCTCAGTCACTCAATCAGTGGACTGAACACGCACAGTTAGAAACCTGCCTGGCACAGAACAGAGGCTCAGTTCAGAAAATACGAAATGCATTCCTAAGACAGACTTGAGTCCATACAAATCATATATTACAATCACAAGCTGGAAGAGATTCTATCTTTCCTAGCAGGTTGTAGATTTCGATAGATGTGTAATAGTCTAAAAATATACTATTCAGCTCCAAAGTCTAATTCTACAATTTTCACCCAGTTTCTTAAAGTTGAAAAAAACAAAAAAAGAAGTAAACATTTGCAGAGCCCACTACATATAAAACATGTTTTTAAGCGCCTTAGCAGGAAATCAGGAAACTTTAAGAAATTAGGCTTCTAATTTAAATGTTGTATCACAAAACGACTAATTTAAAAATGTATATTTAGCTATTAAAATAAAGACTACTTTCTTGAACAAAAATTTAAAACCTGTTTTTTATAAATCTGAGGCAGTAGGGTAGGTTTCAAATCAACAGTATAGAAAAAAGAAAAAGCATGAGATTCATAAAAAAGCAGCATAATTTTGTAAAGGCTGTGCCTTTCCATATAATTTGTGTGTGTGTGAGAACATCTTACTCCACTTGCACGCCATTTGGTGCCCTATTTGTCCTAAAAGGCCCCTAGCTCTGAATCAACGTATTTCTCCACAGAATGATAAATGTGATGGATAACGAATGTGCAGCACATGCTTGTGTCATATGGTCTGAATTGGCTGTAGCCCCCAAATGCTGTACAAGTATAAGAATGTGACTGAAATTTTGGGGAATACTCACATGTGTAATACAGAACTAGTTTTATAATAATACATTTCACGAGCATGTAAATAATAATGATTATTTATCCTGGGAAGTGCATTACACTGAAAGCTGTGATAGCAAAAAAGTCTTTTTGTGCAAATTTCAGAATGTCTGATAAATTCAACGCTCTTTCTGCAACTTAGGAAAATTTTACGTGAAGCTGAGAGTGAAAAAAAGATACCATTGAATTTGTTCTAGTTTATAATTTTTTATGAAGTAAGCCATCTGAAAATCTTGATTGCAAGGTGTGTTATAAAGCCAAAGTTGAAAATGAAGAGAGGATTTTGCCCAATTTCTTATGTAAACCACAGCAGACGGTATGATTCTCAAAAAAAGCCAAGTACATTTGCCTCAACATAAAATAGTACTGATTGAATTTCAAACTCTTCATTTATTTTATAGAGCTAAAAATTTAAATTCTTTATTGCTGCTCAAGATTGGCAGCTTGAACCTTCTTTACCATTGATACTTATACCTGTGTATACATCATATATGCATGTTATAACATGAATGTATAACTTATACATACACACTGCATGTGTGTGTAGGGGGGATCAGACTCAGGTCTATAATTATTCTTCCTTTAGATGGTATTTGCTTATTGTAGAATACAAGTGGAAATGTCTTATATACTCTTCAAGCGTGTTTAGAAATTATTATTCTAGATGACGATGATTTGGTCACAAACCTCCCCCTGCATGAGTGCCTGGTACTCAGAAAAGGATCTTTGTCTTCAGAATTTTTGGCCTTCAAACTTCTGAATTCAACTTTCCAGGACTTAATTTTAGAGAAATTTCTCAATACACATGGAGGCCAGGGAGGGGCTGGATCCTATTAGGGTATTATAGTGGTTTAAAATGTAATAGTGGAACAGAAGAGTCATTTATGAGAGGAAATAAAGTATCTTCAAAGCAAAACTGTTTTCTTGGAGAAGTTCCTAGAGCCATATGCAAAGAAAGAGTAAAAAGAAAAAAACATGGGAAATTCAACTTAAGAAAGAAATAGGGATGATTAAAAATATACAAGGATCAATCACCAAATAGTACTTAGCTAGTTTTGTACTGATTCTTTTCTTCTGCTTCTAAGAATTATTTATCACATGAAAATATCTGATCGGCAACACTGTATTCTATCAGTGTGGATATAGTACATTTTAAAAGGACACACAGATAGAGAACCATGGATGGATGGATGGGTGGATGGATGGATGGATGAATGGATGGAGAGATAGACAAGACAGATAGAGCCATAATTCCTGAAGATAGAATTTTCTATTTTCATTTTTTAATCCTTCTTTTAAATTTCTGAAACTTTTTCTGCTTACACTTAGTGGTATTCAGTGACAACCAAGTCACTTTAAGGCTTTGGCACACATGGCACCTAGAAGCAGAGGCTGGATCAGCCACGTCAACTCAACACAATTGTTTGAAAAGTTGAAAAGTTCAAACTATTTATTTAATATCATGAAGATAAACCTAAGAAAAGAAACATATTTGACAGATAAGTTCTAAATGATTCAGTCTTAAACTCAAGGGAATGTTTTAGGATAAAGATTAAAATTAACAGTTTAACATGTAAGTTAAAAGTAAGTTTGGTTTACTTAATTAGGAAATCAAATTAACACTTTTTTTTTTTTTTGCCTCAGGAGAAAGTTCTATTTATCCTACAATGAAATCATCAAGAGAACCTGTTTGGTTTTCTTACTCCCAAAGACAAGAGTTAGAAGAAATATTAATTGTGAGTTTTACGGATAATAAGATCACATATATGATGAAAAGGTTGGTACCGTCTACCTCAAAAATAGTATCCATTTTGCACCAAAGAAACTGTTGGTTTTCTAGTTCTGAGCAGGTTGTTTTCTGACAAATCCATACACTGAGGTACAGATTTAGAATGTCAACAGTGTTTTACAAACTGCTGGTTATCTTAGTAAATAATGAAATCCAGTTAGTGAGAGTACAACAAACATATTAAAAGCAAAATATTTCTCATTGCAGGTCTAAGAAGATTGAAGGCTCTTGAATGAAAGCATGTAAAGCAGAGTTGGAGGGCCGGGGATCTAGCTCAGCGGTTTAAGCACCTGCCTGGCAAGTGCAAGGTCGTGAGTTCAATCCCCGATGCCGCAAAAAAAAAAAAAAAAAAAAAAAATAAATAAATAAATAAATAAAACCACAGAGTTGGAACAGCTTTCTATTTATTTTCCAATGACTGAGGACAAAAAGTCTAATTTCAATATTACTAAAATGTAGAAAATTCAAGACAAAATCAGAAGTTAATTCCCAGAAAGTTGATGACATAGCAAAACTACTCTTCTTTCCCAAGTCCAGTCCCATCTTCTTCAAAAGCAGAAAATGAGACTGAGGATTAAAAGAATATTAGATATATGATACTAGAAATTTCTGGCATTCTGGAAATCCTTGAATATAAACACTTTAAAACCTGGTGTGTGTGTGTGTGTGTGTGTGTGAAGGGGCTGACTTTGCTGAGTTATAATGGGAAGGTTAAACTTGTGATGAGGATGACACTATGTTTTAAGATGAAACTTTAAGCAGAAAATTCAATGGTATAAAATCAGAGTACAGCGCAGTCTCTTAGGAAAGTTCACTCAAATAGCCAGAATTTTTAGAGAAAAAAAAAAACAGATGAATCTATCATATGTATATCATGTTTCCATCAAAAAGTATATAAAATGAGCCTGATATGTCTTGACATAATGAATCCAGGTTAAAAGGACATAGGAACCAACTTGAATCACCTTCCACTATCCAAAGATAAGACAGTTTCAGCAACTTCTCACTGGTCATCTTTGGAAGATGATACAAACCAAATTAGTACAACATTTTGAAAAGTCATAAATAAAGGGAAACAATCATGTATGACTCTTGCCATTCCTACATAAAATGAATTCAAGTAAACCAAAAAATTGACTCTTGCTCATATAAAGGAAGTTTGGCTAATAAATGAAAAGGTAATGACTTTCCATAGATGCTTACCCTATCACATTAGGGGTTATAAGGATATATGTCTAATCATTGAAAGGCAAACAGTAAAATAAATTATTTTAATAATTATGTACATTATGTTTGAAGTGTTATCAATTTCTAGTGATAAAGTTAGAAGATACTTGTTTGCTTTTGTTTTCATTGTCTTGTTAAATCAGTAAGATGTCAAATGTCTTAAATAACCAGTAAATAGTGAAGTAGATTTAATAAAACATCAGCTGAGGAAGAAAAAAATTACATCACAAAGTACGAATGACCACAAGAGAGCACTTAGAAGTAGAAGAGATACGGTTTGATGCTTCTGAAGAAAGAGGTGCAGTTCTTGAGTTTTTCCTTCCTTGTTGCTTCTACTTTTCAACATATTTCAGTAAATCAGTAGCACTAAAACTATACAATGGAGAAGGCAAAGTGTAAGGCCACATTAAAGGATCTGATTTTGACCTCTTAGAGAACAATTGACCAGAAGAAAATTAATGGGCAATTGAGGTAGATGAGAATGTCTGAGTTCATGTTTAATGAATTTCACAAAAGAGAATTACTTACACATTTGAGGATCACACAATTATATATATCTAGAAATATCTGAACTTTAAAAATTACTATGAAATCATTTCATTTAATGTTGTCTAAAAGTTGTTTGAAAGTGACCATTTAAATGAAATAAGTTCTATGTGAAAAGCAGAGAAATTTTAGGAGTTATCTGACATGGTGAGATTCTATCTCTATTTTTGCTAATTAGCTAAAATATGGTTGAACTCAATCTGTTCATCTATTATAAAGAGATAATAGTTCTACTTCTTTCATAAGTTTTTTTGGTAATAATTTATAAAGAGAATGTGAGAAAAGCTGTAACTCATAAACAATTATATATACTTGTGAAATTAAGAAAAGTATTTGTTAAAGATATCAATGCATACTGAATATCAATAATAATTTCCAAGTAAATACGCCTAAGCACATTACTGACCTATAGGAGATTTTTGCAAGACACTAATTTAACACTAATTTAAATCTACACACTACTGTAATTCACAAACTATACGAACCTGAACCTTTTTGGGCCTCACTTTTTGCATCTATAACTTGAATAATAACAGAAAGTAACAAAATTGGAATTGTAAGGGAGCTAAATAACACCTACAAAATATCCAGTAAATTTTAGTGATTCTACCATCACTATTATGAAAGTTTACATTTGACTTGCTGGCAATTTAACTGAATATCTGATTAGTGGTTATAACCCAAAGTAATGTTTCCTTTTATAAAATATATGTTAAGTGGAGTTGTTGCCATGGGAATGATGAATAAGACAGGAAAAGTTGCAACAAAAACTGGAACTTATCCTGGATTTTCAACCAGAGTATTTTCATATGGTTTCTTCAAAATTTGCCCGTGTGTGCACGTAATCACTTTGGATGATTTCTGTTCTTTCTTTAGATTAACCAATGCACACAAACTCATCCATTCAGACACCTGTTCATGTTTTGAGCCTTTCCTAGGGCTGAGGTACCTCAAATACCCTTTTTCTCACTTCTGTTCTTCTAAGTTTCCAAACCTTCTTTCAGTGATTGGAGTCTGTGATGACTCTGTCCTCTCCTGAACCCTTGTATCTCAAAGGTCTTGTCTTTTTTTTTTTTTAATTAATGCCAATATGTTAGAAAACTTTTCACAGATTAAATCTACTTTCTCAATGCATAAGTACGTACACCTCACCCATCTCTCTATCCAATACAGCCAGAAGTGTGCACACAGGGAGGAAACATTTGCTTTATGAAACAAAAAGTTAAAACCAGTCTAGAATAAACCCTAGGATTAGGAAGGGATTTAAAGATCATATAGGTCAGTTTCCCATCCAGTGCGTCCATCCTTGCACATCATCCCCTAAAGATTATTTCTGCTTGAATAGCTCTTCTAATTTAGAACTCACTACCAGTTAAGACATCCATTTTCAAGAAAATTTAACCATTAAGAAGTCATTTTTTCTGTGGGATAATGAATCTCTAGCATTATTGCAATAATCTTCTTGTTCATCACAGCTCCATTTGGATCTAATCATCATTGATATAATACTGATAGCAATCATTTTATTTATACTATTGTATAATACAAAAAAAATGCCTCATCTGCAAACCCCAAAATACTATGCAAACAAAATTAAAGATGGAAATTGAAAAAATACTCCTTTGTGAATTGGGAGAAATTTTCTGCCTAAACAAAAAGAGACTCCTTCACAAGACCAATGTTAAAAACAGCTAGTTAAAATTAAATACTGTACTTCTGAAATACTAAAAGGAATTGAGGAAAGAAAGCAGCAAATTTAACATTCCAGTTAATAGGTAAGTTAAATATGGAGATTTAATATTCAGTTATCAAGTTAATTTGGAACAACAGTATATATGTTCTTGGAGGCCAAAGAAAATTAAAGGGCCTGAAGCACACACAAACAGGTCCATCTGCCTCTAACATGCAGGTTAGAATGCTCCTTAACTCTAAAAATATATATTAAGGTAAAATTAATCTTCAAATTGATTACTGTAGTTTTCTTGAAGGAAATTTTAAAGAAGTCTTCCTTAATAGATTTGAGATTTGTACTACATTATGGCAGACAGAGTGGTAAGCATTATCACTGTGCAGTCTTCTATTTCAAGATTACATACTACAATCTTGAACTGACCCAGGAAATAGGGAAGAAAGTCAACAATTTCTTTCCCTTGGGAAAATAAAGAGTATTTCAGAAAAGTTCTTAATAAAATACCAAATGTTAGCTGAAAAATCGTGTCCATTGCTAAGAAAGAAAAGATCATAACAGCTGGTAAATATAACAGTAGGAATATAAATCTGGCAGTGGGGAACTCCAAAAATAAAATAATTAGCAGAAGAGGGAAATAAGTGTTAAGATGGATACATAAAAGAGGGAAATTTGCAACAGAAATTTAGCAATTTAGTACTATTTTGTACAAAACAATAAATGCTACCTACATTTAAATAATAGAACGGAGAAAAAGGTTGCATAATCAACAGCAAACAATAAAACATTCTTTTTGATTTGCGAATGTATATTCTATAGTTCTTCTTTGTACTTTACCACTATTAGAGTTATTCCTGCTGACAGAAACAGGTGAATCTTATCCAGCAATCCTCAAACAGTGTGAAATACAATTTGAAATTGAAACAAAATATAAAAGGAAAAACTAGAAGTTTTATTTTAAATGGAACATCATTTTATGTAATAACATATCTAATAGTATAAAAAGTAAGATGACATAATAAAGTACAAAATAATTTTTGGCATAAAATTTTTATCTTGAATAATTTATCAGTGTTGATTTGTCAAGAAAATAGAAGCGTTCTTGATACTGGTACAACTGAGAATGCTCATTTGGATTTTTTTTTTTAAGTGTGCTTTATTTTGATAATGTTTCCCAGATCTTAATTTGGGTTAACTAACACCTAAAGTGGTCTGGAGTTCCAAGAAGAAGTAAGAAAGAAACAACCTATTAGTCTTTCAAAAGGTCAAGCCTGGGGTGAGGTATCCATTATACCAAAGCAAAGACTGAGCTTACCTGGTCACTGCCTGTCCTTCTTTTCTGGAAGAAGTAGAAACACTACCCCCTTAGCCACAGCCAACCCCTGTTTTTTAAATAAGCAGGCTAAGGATATCCTCTGGATTCCACCAGTAATATACAAACTACACATCTGTATCTAGCACAAGGCCTAGCATATAGTGAGTGCCAAATCAATACTTTCTGACAAAATGAATATACATGAAGTCTGTGATTATCAAGTCAATGGAAAGGGTATCTCCAATGATAACCAGGGACATAATGATCTTGACTCATGAGTCCTTTAATCTAGAGTAATCTAAAAGTTTTGTGGCAAACTTTGCTATTATGTTAAAAAATCTCAGATAAAGTAGAGAAGCACTGTGATCAAGAACACTGGCAGCTAAACACAATTGCTGGGTTCTTGGTAAATCTATAAGGAAACATGTCAGTTGTTGAGTATTTTTAATTAAAGGTTGACAATTTAAGAAGGGAAACAAAACATATCTATAGAGTGTATTTCTTAAAGTCCCCAGGAGTGCTGAAGTCAAAAGAAATGTGCTAACATCCCAGAAGCAACCTGAGTCCTTTTTACAATTGCCCCTTGACATAAAAGTCACACTAGTAAAATTCACTAAGGTGGTACTGATGGACATAAGTGCTTTATGCATCCATCCTATTTATTATACAATATGAAGTGCCACGCAGCTTGAGAGAAAGACTGGTTCTAATGTCCATAAACTTCACTAATACAGATTGACTCCTACTTCTTTTTTCCTTTTAATAACATGGATATTTTTTTCCTAAAGGAGGAGAATTAAAAAAAAAGTGTTTGAAGGCTGGGGATCTAGCTCAGCGGTCTAAGTGCCTTCCCAGTAAGTGCAAGGTCGTGAGTTCAAACCCCGGTGCCGAAAACAAAAAGAAAAAAAAGTGTTTGAAAGAAAGTGAAAGGTAGGTTGAAAAGTATTAGCTGACACATTAGTCTAGAAACATGGAAAAATATAAGAGGAGCTGTCTAAAAACTAATACGAAGAAGAGACAGGAAATAAACCCAAGACAGCAAAGAGAATTAAAAATTTGAGACTTTTTATTATATCTTTCTTTCTCTCCCCTAGTAGTAGATAATTTTGAACTGGAAGTTAACTAGGGATATATAGACTAACACAGGTAATACTTCTAAGTAATGATTTCCATAAACAGAAAAGTTGTACCATAAGAAAGAAAGGGGTTGATTCTAATAGAGAGAGACATAAATGGAGATGGAGACAGGAGTGAGAGACAAGAATATTCTCATAAAAAATGCTAGTCAAGGAGTATTCATTATGCCACAGGCACTAGATAGGTGTCTCATATTTATTTTTACTACTTTGTGTAGTACATATGATCATTTAGCTTAGCACATGACAAAATACAGGAGCAATTTTCTCTGGGTTACCAAGTAAATAAAAGGAAAGCTAGAGCTATAACTTAATTCTGTGACTCCTAAGTTTCATTTTTCCATAATTCTGCCTATAATATACATTTGTTTGGTGAAAGAAGAGTGACAAAATTAGATTTGTCTTCAGGGAACAATTTCCCAAGACTGTATTCTCCATTTAGCTGTGTCTGAATTACTGATTTGTTTATAATTGCTATCCTTCACCATAAAGATCTATGTTCAATCTGGGAAGTTAGAAGCCTTAGCATGATAGTTTTCTTCAATAACATCTGTATCATTGATATATGTCAATTAAAATGAACATAACTTCACAACAGCCTGGCCAGGTGTTGCTAAATATTCTAACACCACATTTAACAGCTGTGAGAATCTTGATGAAAATTACAAATGATATACCAGGTGAACTGTTGTTTCTGAATCAACACATCATGCCAAAAAAAAAAATCCTGAAGAATATCAATGTAATGTGGCAAAATCCTGTACATAACCAGTACCACAGATAAGGAGGAGACAGAGTTAGACAAACCAACTTGAACATAAGTAAATCAACAGGAAATAGAAATATGGGGTGGCCTTTTGAAGGACAAAATTTCCTCAGTATCTGGTACTAATCAAATTTTATAATTTTAATCAAGTTCTAAAGAATGTTTCTACTAGCTGGACATGGTGGCACACACCTGTAATCCCAGCACTCAGGAGGCTGAGGCAGGAGGATTGTTGTAAGTTTGAGACCAGCTTGGGTTACAAAATGAGCTCAAGGTCAGCCTGAACTGCATAGTGAGACCCTATCTCAAAAAAGAAAAGAAAAGAAAAGAAAAGAAGAGAAGAGAAGAGAAGAGAAGAGAAGAGAAGAGAAGAGAAGAGAAGAGAAGAGATGTTTCTACTTATCCAGTTAAATAAAGGTAAAGTTTACTGCTTAGAACTTTAATTAACACAGAGTAAGGGAACATATACAGCCTCTCCTAGCAGAGCAGTTATATCCAATAACATGATGTCTCTCTCATTTCGATGTATAATCATTTTGCTATCTTCATGAAAAAATTGCTCGTAAGTTATTGACAGTATACTAGGAAAATGATAAGCGAAGTGTTCTGTAATATTTTCACTTTATAATCAAGTAGCAATTTTACAGTATAATCAAAAAAAGTATTGACTCTTTCCCTCTTTCTCAATTGTGGCCCAGCTTTTTAGAGAACAGAATTAATAGACCTATAGACTTTCACCACAAACCTTCTGTATACTTCAAAACCTAGAAGACAAGAAAGAAGATGAAGTGAGGCAGAAAACAGAAACCTTAAAGTTAAAGGAACTAAGATTCAAGAAAAGTTAGCTCATCATCCATGGGAAGAGGTATGTTAACAAAATGTTCACTTCTGATTTCTCTCCAATAGACTAGATCAGATATTCTCAGCTTTGGTTGAAATTGTCAACATTTACACAGGTTTTACAAAGTCATTGCCTGAACCCCATCACCTGGAGATTCTGACTTAGTTAGTCTTGGATAAAGCTGATACATCTATCCTTTAGAAATTCTCAAGGTGTTTGAACGAGCAGACTGGATTGAGAGCCACTGATCTAAGTACTTCAGAGATACAAATAAATGTAAATTGTATTGATAGGTTTTTAACATATTTTACTACACCAGGGTAAAATAAAAATCCTAAAAATCTGAAAACACTAGAACATGAGGATATCACAAAACAATGCCTATAGTAATAACAATTAAAACAAAACTTTTTCCAAAACCTAGGAAAAGGAAGTAGAACGATTTAATGTGTATCTTGCCTCTATCTTTCCTATTGTAGAAAAACATTATCATTATACAACATTTATAGCAGTATACAAATATAAACAATAAATCATAATGTATACTCACTAGCACAGGCATTGGGTACACACAGACACATTAATTTTCTATTTCAAATGCTGAAACTGAGTCTCATAAATACGAAGGCAATACCATAAGGTCAAATAATAGACAAAGAACAAAGACAATCTGAGACCAGATCTGTCCCAAGTACAAAATATTTATTTTTTATATTATCTTGTACATTTTTTGCATTCTCTAACTTAATAGATAAGAACAGGGCAGAAGCTGTATAATAAGACAAAACACCTCTATGTCTTCAGAACAACTGTAATTGTAATGACATTTTCTACTGCAGATTTAATATGTGAAACTAGAAAAGAAATTACAAGAAAAAAAACCTACATTAAAATATTTGCAAAGGAGAACTAAGGAAAAATAAAGCAGAAAACTTACAAATAAACTCACAAAACACACATTATTCTCAAAAAATAAGCTCTGAAAATAAAGGAGGGTTTCTAATTAAACCCATTTTTATATTTCTTTTTGTGTGTTTATGCAGAGCCAGAGATCAAACCCAGAGCCTCATGCATACTAGGCAAGTGTTCTATCACTGAGCATATCATAGCTCCTATATTTTTTTTTATAGCTTTAGTAGTTTTTCTAAATGATAAATTTAGTCGCTTATAAGATATAAATTTCTCACCAAGGGTAGATGGTCAGACTGACATCCTTAAGTTGTTGTTATTAGCGTATGTCAATGCTAGTAATAGAAAACTTACTATATTAACTTCCCTAAAGGTAGAAAGCGTGTTCTCAAATTTAAATGAACAAATAAAAAAAAATAAAAAAAGGAAAATATTTAGGTCTCCAATAGTGCCAAATATCCAGTTAAAACTGTATATTTGGGTTCAATAAATAAAATGATAAGGATAAAATCATATAAATCAAACAAGAAAGGAGGGGCTAGATTATTACTCCAAAAAGATGACTGCATATTTTATATTTTTATAAGACAGCTTGTTTTATCCTTTTTAAAAGGGATAATGAAAATTAATATAATTTAAAATGCTTCATGCACATATATACCTTTACTTTCTAAATATTTAAACATGGATGTTTCCAATGCTTTAAAAGAATGAAAGAATATACTGCATTAAAAAGATTAGCATTTAAAATGTCAGTAGAAATAAATTCAGTTTAGTAATTTCCTTAATTATGTTTATAATGTCAAACAGTTGTTCTGAAACATATTTTCATTTCATCCATACTTTCTAATCCTGGGTGAGTGTGTGTATGCTCACATATGTGTCTATATGTATGGCTGCATGCAATAATGAATTGATACGCACATCCATTTACTCTGTAGGCTCATGATTTCTTGCTTTTTTTTCTGTGTTCTTCTGGTCTCAGCAGAATTAGCATAAATGAAGATAAATAATATATACAAGATAATTCTTATGTTCTTTAAAAAAGCTTTCAATGATTTTTGTGACTTTCTACTCTTGAAAAGAATTAGGACAATGGTTTATTACATACCATAATCTGTGATTTTACAGGATACCAAATACAGCTCCTTCAGGTTCCGTCCTTCCTTTGCAATGACCTCCACACACCTGAAGCACACAAAAAAGTCATGAGTTATACTAATGCATTCCAAGTTAAATTAGCAAGGGCCTGGCCATGAATACAACTGGAAGAGGTCAGCATTTGATAAATGTCGTAGCTCTTCTCTTTCAACAAACCTCTTGCAAGGTGTTTCAGAAAAAGTATTATATTCTCTTGCTTTAAATGTAAGTGCTTTAATTTCTAAATGGCTTTAATAAAATACATTTATGACCAATGCATCTTTTAAAATCAAAGAGAAGAAAAAGATATTTTTCCTTAAGATTATTGTTATGCTTGGTTATAAAAGACTAGCAAACATATGCTATGCAATTAATACATATCACTTGCATAAAATAATTATAATTAAATTTTAGACTATACGTGGATGGTCACCATAGATAATGGCAATATTATTAATCACAGTACAATTATTAATGTTTCTTAACATTGAAAAACATATTTCTGTGAAGTTTTATTCAATATAATGTTTTTTAAATCCCCAAATCTTTAATCTTATAAGGATTAAAATCTGCACACACAGAACTTTTAGCTTAATATGTTTTATGTGTAATATTTTAAATGAATTTTGTAGACTTAAGTCATTCTAATAATATGGATATGTGAGATTTAAAATGTTTTCTGATTCTCATTTAAAAGGTTTTAAATGGTACACTTTGCTCTAATAACCTCAGTGTAACTTGTGGTGTAGAATTAAATTAATTTTTAAAATAAGGATTAACAACCTTATCCATTTTGTGGCTCCATTCCCATAATATTAGAAAAACCTGTGCAGTCATACTGACACATACGCATATGTACCCTCCAATGCAGTCTGTTTTAATCTTTATAAATAACAGTTAAGTAAAAGGGTAAAAGCAAAAATGGTCATTAACCTTTTCTAGGAAATAAGGATCAAGTAATTTGATACCTGTGTATATAATCCATCAAAAATTACTCAGTATCCATCTCTGTCTTTCAGATATTTTATTTGCTGTCTGGCTTATTTGTAGATATCTTTATAAAATGTCAGGAATTTTTATACAATTTTATTCCATATAATTCATTTTTAAAGGTTAAATTAGTTATGGAGAAGATACATATTTCTTTTTAAATTTTTTAATAGAAATTTGTTTTAATACAATGATAAACACTTCAAGTCCTCCAGAATATCAAATTAATTTGTCTTTTTTCCATATTTTTAATAAAAGTCTCATGATAAAGATGCATTTTTTAAATAAAAGTCTCATGATAAAGATATCTTTAAAAAATGTCAGGAATTTTTATATAATTTTATTCCACATAGTTCATTTTTAAAGGTTAAATTTGTTATGGAGAATATACATATTTCTTTTTAAATTTTTTAATAGAAATTTGTTTTAATACAATGATAAACACTTCAAGTCCTCCAGAATATCAAATTAATTTGTCTTTTTTCCATATTTTTAATAAAAGTCTGGTGATAAAGATGGATAAGCTTTTCCATGACTACAGCAGAAAATTTAAAGCAGTAATAAAATGCAATTATGATTGATACAGGTAATTGTGAATGGAAATGTCTTTAAAGCAATATTTTAATTTGTTCATTAAAAATAAAGACTAAAAACAGAAATCACATAATAATAACATTTTATATACCATTTATCTAATTCTTACATGGTAAGAATAAAGTCCTCACATATGATTATGTACATGTATACCTTTACATGATTGTATGATCAGATTTATCACATTTAAAAATATTTTAAAAATCTGATCATTTTCTGCAATATCATAGATACGTATCTCACTATCCTTCTTATTGCTTACCAAAAAAATGGTGGATCTGATATTTTGTTGTGACTACTAAAAAGTATTCATTCTACTTCGTTCTCGGGCACTTTCTGAATAAAATGTCTGGTTTTATACTTGTTTATGGAAAAAAAGAACCCTAAAACAAATGTAATGTCTTGTTTGTGTTCCTTTTACCTGATCCTATAATAGATACATATGCCATATGCACATAGAAAGAAAAGATATACAGAAAAGAGTACAAGCAGCTGGGAGTGGTGGCGCACTCCTGTAATCCCAGTACTCAGGAGGCTGAGGAAGGAGGATCGTTGCAAGTTTGAGACCAGCCTGGGCTACAAAGTGAGCTCAAGATCAGCCTAAACTGCATAGCGATACCCCGTCTCAAAAAGACAAAAAAGAAAATACAAGCAACAAATAATACAAAATAATTTCCCTATGCAAGCCAAGTCAAATTCTATTTCACAGGTAACGAGAACTCGTGTTTATGTAAGATAATTACTGGATGAAGGTTTCTGAAAACTGATGAAAGGCTACGAGCATAACATTTTCTCCTTATACAGCTGAGAAAAAAGTTCAGGAAGCGTTAGATGATTATGAATATATATTATAAAATTATGTAGTTTACTCAAGAGGTAATACAGCCAAGAAACAACACACGATGAAGGAGTAAAGCACTAAGTATCTTAGAGACTAAGAAAGGGGAAACAGAAGAGTACTTTGCTTTAAACAAAGAATCACACAGGATTTTTGCTGTGTTCTTGGAAGTTCAGTTACATAAAGAGTTTCCAAATACTTTTAATTGTCCTGTAATCACAGCCAGTATGCTAGGAGTTATGTACAACAGAACTATTCCTGGAATAAAAATAAATGGAGAAAAAAACTAGTCTTTGGAGGATTTGTAACGAAATATAATTGTACAATATATCTTTCACAGATATGATATATGAGGAAAGAAATCCCAAGTTCTGTGAATATAGAGTCAAACGCTTGTTATAATATTAAAAGAAAATTAATTGAGTAGTTGAAGTAAACAACTAAAGTAGCTAATGTTTTGAGAGGTAAAAGAGAAGTAGTTTGTATTACTCTGTTACTGCAAATTGATGAAAATAGAATACCACTTCATGTCCCCCACCAGTGTCTGAAGACATAATTTGTCTAGGTCTAGTTGCCCTGAAAGCATGTGGTGATAACAGGTCATAATGAGAGACCACAGATGGTGCCTGTCCTTTTCCCCTGAAACTTTGGTAGTCCATTCCAGAATATATTTACAGGAAGTATACTAACAAAACACAAGTCTGTGAATCAAATGTACTCTATTTTACAAAGTATAATAGTTCTAGTCCAGATCTTTAGTGTATTAACATCAGATCATCTGTCAGTTCTCTGTATAGTAGGCATGCAGAAAAATAAAATGAAGTGATAAATAGCATATATTTTTGACAACCAGTTCTTATGTAAATCCCAAAGGGTTTTTAAAACTGCTACTAATAGAGAAATACTTACAAAGTGATCATTTAAATGAGGAGGATGACAGAACCAAAGACTGCATTTAAAACCTTTTCCTCTTCACTCCCTTTTATACTCAACATGTATCACATAGAACAGTATTCATTAACCTCAGTGATAAATTATAAAACTGTCTCTGGAGAAAAGTCATAAAACCCTAAACTCAGAATTTAGAATTCAAATTGTTCTGGAGTTCCCCTATCCCCTGTCCTCATCTCTAAAGATAAACCTCAGGCTATCACATAACCAAGATTCTATATAGGGCAATACCAAAGATTTCTTCATGCATGGTAACACATGGAATGGAATTATTAAACTCAAGAAAGAAGTATATCATTACGAAAAGGAACAATCTATATGATCAAATTCACAATGTGGGAAAATGTCATGGTAGAAACATGCCATAGAATAACAAATACTGTTAAAGTAGCCCAAACAAAATGTATATCAAGCAAAATGAAGCCTACCAAACCATCTTCTTGAATTCTGAGAAACAACAGAACATATGTCTTTAACAAAAAGAAAGAAAAAAACCAAACCACATAATTCTAGTCTCACCTATAAGGAATAAAGAACAACCACTCACAATTTTTCATAGATTCTACATCATCATTCTCTGCAAAATGAAGATCTATATAAAAATTTTCTCCAAATTAATGTCCTGGATTCATTTAAATACTCTTTAGTTATTCTGAATTGCTTCCCCTCAGATTATTTTCTTGCTTTTGTGTTTTGGCAGAGGTCTGAAGAGAATTTTTTAAAAATTGCTACTATTGTAAATTTTGAGTAATGGCTGTTGAATATATTTATTCATTTAGAATACAGCAAAGTGCTAGAAAACCTGCTCTGAAGTAGTCAAAGCATCCAGAATTATTTTTGATAATAATGTAATTTTATGCTCACTTGATTTTGATAATGTTCTAAAAATGCACCTGACACATTTGATGAAATTTGAAAAGCAATAGGTTATTTTGAACTATTTAAGTTTTCGGTTTTGTTTTTAATAAGAGAAGGCATTATTAAGTTTTACTGGAGGGGAGATCTGTGCCCTTAGCAATAATCAAAATATATCAAAATAGCAAAAATAATCAAAATAGCAAAAATAAATCACCTGATTTATGTGAAGGGTAAAGATTAATGAATTATGCTGTGTAAGCTTCAAAACTATCAAAGGAATTCAAAAGAGCCTTGAATTATGGAAAACAATGGCCCATTCTACATACATACCAAATTTTTATGTTTTTTTTGTCTTCTACTCAAAAGCTGGAACATGGCATTAGTGACAATTGAAAAGAACTAATGAGGAAATATGACTACACTGCTTGCAAGAGAAGTGTCCTAGGAGACCTTGTTATTGTTTGTGATGCGCTTCAAACCAAAAAGAAGCTAATTGGAGCTGCCAGACACTGGCTCGCTAATCTCACTTTAAAGGACAGGCTCAATCACCTTAGAGGTGTGAAAAGAAACGTCCCCATTACAGATGTATTTAGTATGTGCCTTGGTGAATTTCTAAATAAACTTTTGGATGTTCTTTTCTAAGTTGATTTTATATTTGAGTAGTAAATATATCTTTCAGCAGACAAAAAATGTAACAAGACAAAAACAACCCCACTGATTTAACACAAAAGTAAATATGAAGAATGCTGTAAAGTAATTGGTAAATAAGTATAAGAAGTTAGATATGTTTAGGTTGAATAAATATGTAGACCAGACCTCTTTACATCTGAAATATAACACATCAAAAATTATCTAAGTGGTGATTTTAGAAACAGAACATCACTTTTATTATGTCATGAAACAAGACAACAAGTGAAACTATGATGTGTTGCATTAAAAACACACAAACACGCATATACACATACACAGAATAAAAAGTATTGATCAGATCTAAAGAGAATGACAAGGACACAAACTTAGTCCAACTGTGTGGCTCAGAAGCTCATCCAGATTATAATTCCTAAATGGGTCACTTGATAGGAGAGGTCGCTAAAACATAATTTGGCATCTTACAAAAGGAATGATACCTGATTGATTTTTCTAAAGCTTAAAATTAAGTTTAAAAATCCAGTCACAGCACAGTGAATGAATGAACATGATACAGAGGTGTAAGTTGCTTTCAGAAAATGTACTATGTTAAAAGGACAAACTTAAAGGTTAACATTTATGAGTCAATTCAACCATCTATAATTAGCATATTTCCCATTATTACGTTTGCATATGATTTCGTTTTTGAGTATTATACTTCTAGATATTTTTTCTAGTAACAGGACAGTTTAACCTTTCAAAAATAACAAGCAATAGTTATTTTTGTCTTTAAGTTAAACAACTGCACATAAATGACAAATGTAAGATTATTTCATGGAAGTGACAGATGGTACCAAGATGATATATTGAATACACTTTGTATTTTATGGTGCATTATACTGTAAAGCCTCTTCTATAGGATCCCATTAACAACACAGTACCAAATATACACTCAGATCAATTTTTCATGTGAACTTCGAAAGATATTCATTGGAAGATTTTAAAAAGTGTTTTAAATCAACTGAAAGTGTTTTAATTGATTTGCAAAGAGTACACACGACATGTAAAATGTCACCAGCTCCACCAATTAACAATTGTCTTGGGCCACTCATTAAGTTCTCACTTACCAAATGTTTTCTGGAAAGCCAATATGTGATTAGTGAATCTGAGATCTACTTAGGGATTTGCTAAACTGTAGCAAACTGGTGCCTACCTTGTCATACAGAGAGATAATGAGAGTTTAAAAAATGAGAGTAGTAGGTACATGCCATAAGAACTATGAACTATGAACTTAAATGTTACTGAAACTTAAATTTCATAGGTTTGCATCTTTGCCAACAAAGCTATTAACACTATTTAGGGCAGGAAGCTAGAGCAGCTGATTCTAGATCATTTTTTCTTGAAGTGACTCTTCTAACTTTAGGTAGGTTTCTCAGTGGAGAATAAGTAGGATTCTACACTGATAGAATAATACAACAATAAAATTATAATTTCTAATTTATTCAGAAATGGCCATCACAAAATAGGTGTTATGGAAATAATTTTTTCATTTATATAGGAAAACATTTTAATTTGAATGTTTCTTAAAATACTTTTAAAGTATTTTTCAGATAGAGTAAGGCCTATAATATTTTAAAATGCACATTTTTTAAATTAATAAGAAACAAGATGATTAAAGGTTTTTCAAGTGGCAGGGATGAAGACTGAACTAAACTTGTGATAAACTTGGCTCTGGCTTTGATGTTTCCGACACATTTGTCCAAAAGTCTTATTTTTAATTTTAGCCAATCTTTCATTCTTTTACCACAATTACATTAAATGTTATGTAATAAGTTAGGCTAATTTTCTGGAAATATTCCTCAAAATATTCAAGAAAGAGAAAAAAGATCCTAAGAATTTTTAAATTTAACTCAGTATTTTACTGAGCATAAGGTATGTGTTAGAAATATGAAACATAAAATCAGAAAGTTTCATTATTAAAAAATGAGGTATATAACAAAATGTAACTGTGATGGATAAAATATTAATTTTTTGTTATTAACATTAACTGTTCATATCTAAGGTTAGAAAAAACATATCACTATCCCTTATAATTACTAAATATCAACCAAAGTTAGTCATATTTCAGGATTAATGGAAATACTAGAAAGACAAAGATTAAAACTAAATGTAAGTGTTCCTGATTTACCAATTTATTTATTATTCAAAGAGAAAGAAATATAGCTACTTTGAAATAGTAAATGCCATGAAACCACCTCCTTTTAAGTGTTTTTCTTTTTTTGGGGGGGGTGTGAATGGTTACATCAATTCTTGGCAAATAACTCCAAGGGAATCCTAACACTTTAACAATTTTGATACAGTTAAAGTTAATGCTTTTATGGCATTTTGATATACATAAATATAGAGTGCAAAAAAGAAGATTTTTACTTACCATCCTACACGTAACACAAATTTACTACGTGGCCGCAAAAACCCACTCTCAAAAAATACAAAAATATTTAAAACTATGGCTTACTTTAGTGAACTTTAACTTATCAAAAGTCATTCCTTTCTTGCAAAGTCAGTCCAGTAAAATCCTGGCAAGTTCCAAATCACATCTACCACCAATAATAAATAAGAGTATTAACTGTAAAGCTTGCAATATTTTAGAGAGTTGTTAGACTTCAAATAGCAAAAATGAATGCTGTGAAATTTAGGTGGAATATAAAATATCTAATTGATGATAATCTCTCCTCACACCTCCTCCTTTTACTGGTGGAAGCACTGATACAAATGTTTCAATTCATTCTTTGTATCAAACATATAATTTAAGCTCACCTTTAATTTGAAATGGTTAAATTATTGTAGTGGACTGGAAATGCACTCAGAAGATGAGATTTCAGGAAAGAGTTAAGCACTTCCTCACCAGAAGACAGCCACAGCTCTGCTTTGTAGTGACTAATTGCCTCTTTAACCCCTGTACTCTGGGAGTTGGCCTGTGCTTCAATACCAGTTTTGTGATACAGCCAAAGACTGATGTTCAGCATAGACCTCCCATGACCTGAGTAGTCAAGGAGGCAACTCAGACAAGATGCTGACAAAAGGTTTTCTTCTCATTTGGGAAGGCACAAAATCTCTTTTTGGATAAGCCAAATTCTCACAAGATAAAGACAATTTTAACTTTAATAAAAGGTAAAGGAACAGTTTCTGTCTTGAACTAAGTTATTCTGAATATCTCAATGTATTACTTAAAATTTTGTTACAGAAAATGGTTTCAGTTAAACAGAAACTGATATTTAGTTCTTTTAAAATACAAAGAAGAGAGCACTAATTTGATGTATTTGAAAGCTTGTAATTAAATAGTTATAATCAAATACAAATTAAAACAAGTCAATATTTCCATTCCAAATGTTTCCCATATGCTTTAAGCACTCATACTCAGGAAGTCTGTACTTTGTCATTAATTTTTAAGCCTAGTAACTTTCTGGCCTGATCAAAAACTAATAAAATAATTTTTACAAGTGATTTTAAGCAGACAATATATAAAACTAGTCCTGCAATTAGAAGAACAAAATGGTCAAGATATTCTATCAGCTTCTAAAAAGAAAGGTACAAGGAAAAAGTTTTAAACTAGAAAGCAGGAAAAGTATAGGCAGTAGGAACAAAGTAACCCACATATTCAAAAAGAAGAAAAAAGAATGATCACACATGCTGGAGGAAAGCAGGGGTACCACATAAATTTGACCTTACTGATGCTTAGCTGGAATGAACTCTGAATCCCGTGAGGGTTAATGATCATCGCCGCCGAATACATAAAGTCTGTTTCCAAGGTTCTGAGACTGCCACTGCTTTACTCCCATTTCCCCCATACCAGTACATATTAATACTCAAGTCAGAGGTGAATCATCTTTGTTCTAACATTTATAGGCAAGAGAGGTCAAGTTTACTTACCCTAGTACATTATGTTTGCATAGAGAGAAAGTTTTTTTACTTAAAAAAATACTTTTTAAAAAGTTAAATGATTCATGTATTTATACAAATGACAATATGAGGCATCAATGAAGAATTCTCTCATGATAACTTTGCAGTTTACATTTTTAAATCCCAAAGGATGATAGCTAATTTTAGTTCATTTTTATTCAAACTAAAGGAGAGAGAAACAAAATCCTATACATTTTCTTCTTAACATAGAAGTAAGTACAAAATGATGAGACAAATTCCAGTGAAAGCCTCTTGAATCTTTGCTTCGTTAGCCATTGGACTAGTTCAAGGGATTCCTAACATCAAAAAGCCTATTTGTTTTTAAAATATACTTCCGTTTCTTTTTAAATTTTAAATTTATCTAACAATGCAATCTTTGACCAAAAATCACAATTCATAATCAATAGAGTAGACAGTATACATTGTGGATGTAAAAACACAAAAATAGTTATATTTTAACAAATACATTTTCCCTTACCAACAGTCACACAATCAACAAATATGTAATTATTGTAAGTGCACAAGATACAGGGATTTAGCAGTCTAGCACCTGAAATACCATAATCACTAAAATTCAAGTTGCTTTGCCAGGACTAGTCAGTCATAAGTCTATTCCTATGATGGGAAAACATACCTCTTTTTTCATAGAGAAAGTGGTGGCAAGTTAATGAATCCAGTGCGTAAAACTGATAGAAACCATAGCGGGGGAAGCATTGCCCATTTTCTCTTTACAGAAAGCTGCAAACACAGCATAGTATGTAAAGGTAAACCCACGCTTCACTATTTGTTTCAGACAGTGGGTACCTCCGCAGGAAACATGTCTGACAGCCAATGGGAACAGGCCACACTCTCGATCCCAGTACTTGGCTTTGTATTATTTTAAAGGATAATCAAGATGAAAAATGTATCTGTAAGTTTACTTCTAAGATCTCTACTACTGATTATTATAGAAAATGTTTACATAACAAACCAGGTAGCAGGACAGAGTAACAGTATAAAACTTTATGCTTCACATTAAAAAAAAAAAACTACTGAATACTAACTAAATATGGAACACATCATAGAAATCTAAGCAAGTTGAGAATTCAGGGGAAATAGTTTATTATTTGCTAGTCATTAATGAATTAAATAAGTGAGATCAATGTCAAATATTTAAAAGGGTATCAGGTAAAAGTGCTTGGCATCAACTGGTCAGTTTTATGCTTCTATAGGTCCAGGCACCATAAATTTAAAACTATAATGACAGATTTTTATAGAAAAACAAATTTTTTGATAATCTTCATCTGGACAATGGAAATACATGTCATCACTGATGTAACAATACTCGTGTGTGTGTGTGTAGGTCATGATTCTGAAACTAGAGATGTAATTCCACTTCTCTAAGTCTCTTCGTTAAAATATAAATTGCACTATCTATCTCCAAGGATTCATGAAGGTTACACTTCCAAATGTTTGGGAATATGCTATTGTTCATTCAGCATACACTAATACATTCCACATGCACCAAGACCTACAGCGCCACTAGCTATGTGAATAAAAAAATGGATAAAGTAAGTCTCTTTCCAAAGGTAATTCATAATCTGGTGAATTTTAACATCCTCCATTCAAATGAGATAAGCTACTTGGAATGTAACAGTATTTCTTAAAGAGCATTTATCAGAAAACTAGCACTCTAGGGCGGTAAGGGTTAACATTTGTAAGAAGGAAATATATGGTCTGATAAACTTACGTCCAATCAAGTCAAAATTTCTCCTTCGTTAAAAAAAGTATAAGAAGTACATAGGGAAGCAACCGGCACACAGAATGTAGTTAAATGTTAAGTATTATTATTTAGGTTTTAGCACAGTAACTCTCACATTAAAAAACAATGCCTGTAGCAGGCTGATAATGGTCCCTAGGGGTATCAAGTCAAAATCCATGGAACCCAGAAGTGTTATTGTGTATGAAAAAACTATCTGCGATGTGATGTTTCAGATGGGAAGACTTTATCATGAATTATGTAGGTGGGCCTAAGTGCAATCATAATCATTCTTAGAGAAGGACACAATCTAACACCAACAAAGAGGAGAAGGAGGTATTATCACCGAAGTGGAAATAGCAATGATGTGACCACATGATAAGGCATGGTAGCTGCTATCAGAAGCAGTAAAGGAATTGATTCTTTTTTAGAGATTTCAGAGGTAGACTAACAGCTTGATTTTGGCCCAAGGAAACTGATTTCTGTACTCTACAAATAGAATAATTTTTTTGTTTTTTTTTTAAGCTAAAATGTGGTAACAATTTCTTACAATAACAAAAGGAAGCTAATTCAAAGCTTTAAAAATCTTATTAATCACTGGATTACATGTGTGGCACCAACAAATTTGATTTAAAAAGGCAATAAGCTAATTGCAATTAAGATAATGTAACTAGATAGAACAAAATTTAAAGTTGTGACAGAAACAAAAAAGGAAAATCACCTGTTTTCAGTCCGAATTAAAAAAAAATTAAAAAAAATAAGTTTCTAAACTTTTTTTGACTCATTTCCTCTTCCCCACTAATGTTTTTATGGAAAAATTGAAGCAGAACATTGAAAGAATTGTGCAGTAAAAACTCATTACCCAGTGCTTCCAACTTGTAGCCCATGAGCCTCATGCAGCCATGGAGAGTCAGTAACATAGCCCTACGAATTACAAAGTTTTAACACTACACTGCAGTTTTTGTGCTTGAGGATTTCTACCACATGTGAAAGGCATTTTAATATATAATCTAAAATAATTTAATAATTTTGGCCATATTACTATAAACTTTAAAAAACCGAAATCTAGTATTCAGTGTAAGAAAAAGAAAACTTTACTTCACAAATACATAAACGTATACTCAAAATTCTATGAGCTACTGTGCTATTTCTATAAGATTAATAATCAAAAACAGAAGGCATTGAGAAATAATTATTAAAAATATGTAAGCTTTTAAAAGTTAATATATATTTTCACATTAATTATATCATGTAACTTTCAGAACATTCAATCTAATTCATTTAAAAGTATACTTATTAGCAGCTTCAAAGCATTCACTTGTTACCATGGAGGTATATCTTCTGTCATTTTTCTTTATAATTTTTTGTTAATTTTTTGTAGTGCTGGGACTGAATTCAGGGCCTGACACATACTAGCTCTACCACTGAGCTACATCCTTCACCCAAGGTTTGATATTTCTAAATAATGAAACTGCTTTTCATAGGAGACCTCTTCTCAAAAACATTATATACTTTATTTTTCCTAAAAATCTGATATAAAAAAGCATGCAAAGTGATCTGAGTTACTTTCTCATGTTAAAAACAATCTATTCTCTCAACAGATACTCATATTTACACCTTTCTTCTAAGATCAATGCTTAGAAACAATGTCAACTATTAACTGCAAAGAGGATAATTCCATGCTTATTGCAAAAATTAAAGATTCCAAATCTATGAGTATGAAACCTCCCTTATTAGCTAGTATAACCAATGCCAAATATAAACTATAAAGAAACATTTAGAGCTTGTTGTGGTGGTGCATGCCTGTAATCTCAGCACCCTGGGAGGCAGAGGAACAAGGGCCTCAAATTAAGAGGTCAGCCTGGACAGCTTACCACTTACCAGTTTAGTGAAACCCTGTCTCAAAATAAAAAACAACAGCTGGGATTTATGTCAGTGTAAAGACTACGGGCTCAAACTCCTCTACCACAAAAAAAAAAAAAAAAAAAAAAAAAGACAATCAGAATTATTTGGGGGAAGAATGTTTACATGGCCAGAAAACTATAAGTTTATTCAAGTAGGGTATGGGCATATTTGTTTTTAAAGATGGCTTCTAATGCCCTTGCCCATACAACCCGAGTCTGATTTTCACCCAAACACCTACTCCTTCAAGTTTGAAATCTGATATTTTATTGTTTGATCTATGGTCTCTATGAGGTATACAGGCCAGGGAGTACTCGGAAAAATGTTTCATTTTTTTTCTCTGAAATTCCATTAATGAAAACAAAGCACTAATCTGTACATTTAATAAAAGGAAGACTAACGTCTAAATTTTTCAGATTGTTCACACTATCCTTATCATACTGAGACACTAAGTATGTGCCTAGTGTGCTTTAAAATTACCCAGCACATGGTTGAACTTGTAGCAACTGACAGGTGCTCTATAAGGACCACACTATCCCTCTTGTTCTATGGACTAAAATGATTTTACCACTTTTTCATTCAAACCTTGTTCCTCATCTCTTTCAATGTAACTTGAACCAGATATTAACTTCTGGTCCACAGATTCTACATAACTGTGTGATTTGGTCCATTCATAAACAGGCAGTATAGCCATATTCTAGGACTGAGTCAAAGTTTTAAAAAAAAAAATTTGAATATGAATGTGTTTAGGTTGGGCACTTTCCAGTTATCATAGCTTTTGCCATTACCTAATGTGCATTTCATATACTTTATACGCATTGATATTCGATGTCTGGCCCTTCATAGAAAAATATATATTTATATGTATAAAATAATAATATAAAGTATACACATATTTTCCATGTAGATTTAAAACATTAAGCCCCAAGCACTTGTCTTTTCTCAGAATGACTGTCATCCTTATTCCTTATTTCTATTGTGATCACAGTATGCAGTATGTCATCATGCTATCTTGATTTTCAATTCTGGCCTCACTTGTCCTGTTAACATTTATCACACAGTCACTGATGACAAGGCCTATATTTTACTCATCGCTGATGATATGCTCAAGATAGGTGTGCTGAATGAGTGAGTGAAGTACTTATTACATGTTGAAAGACAAGCTGTACCGTTGTATAGAATTAGTACTCTGAATAAAAATATCAATGTGCCATTTTTATTAACAGTATTTTAACTAAGTAGGACATTATTTTTAGATAAAAAGTAAAATGTCTATGAGAAACCTTCCTAATAAAAGGGTTGAATCCCTGGTACCCAAAAAAAAAAAAAAAAGGGTTGAAAAGCATGTAGGTTAAAAATAAAAGAGATTTAAACACACACAAACACACATCCCATATGTGTAGATTCCCAGTGTTAAAAATATAAATGATGGAATATCAACGTGTAATGGAAACAAAAAGGGTTTTGTTGAATTCCTCTCAGTAAATATTTTTCCTACAGTAGATCAGCATGTCTGATTGGGAAGGCACTGCAGTACTCATCCTATTATAAAGCAAAAAGGCAAGTGCAACTGCAATAAATTTTTGAAAATATTAAGGGCACTAAAAACTATAAATTATCCTTAATTTTAAGAAAATCACTTTATACTTCTTGATATTGTTGGAAAAGAAACATTTATTTAAAAGAAGTCAGTTTGCTTTCCATAAAAAAAAAAGGCTGTGGGAATTGTGGGACAAGGAAAAAAATCAAAATTTGTCAGTGTGAGGGTATCACAGAAGGAACTAAAACGTACAAAATACTTTCAAAGAAGGTAGATGGGGTAAATGTGTAGTTAAAAAATAGGTTTTTTGTAATTTATATAACCATTAACATTTATTGTTGTACAAAATTAAGACAGTATTTTTACTTTAGGCACCTGGAACATAGTTAACTCTTTTTAGTTTAATTCAGAAATGTTAGTGTCTTCCAGAGGCAGAATGGTAGGGTGCCCTGGTACACAGACTCAGAAGTCTGGGGGCATGGGAATAAGTGTAGGTTTGGGAATGTTGGCAATTTACTTAATCTCCCTGGACCTCACCTTCCCTATTTGTATACTTACTTGAAAGAGTCTCTGCAAATACTAAAAGAAATACAATATTAAGAATTGGGCAACCCACTGGGGACCCATCTGGTCTTTCAGGAGTTTTCCTATTTCCTATTTTAGGTCCCATCTCCCCCTATTTCTTTTCCCAATAAATTTCCCTACTCTTAAAAAAAAAAGACTAGTACTTTACATATATAGATAACTATTTAGCTATTCACTTGAATCAAACTTTCAATTATCCCCAGTCATTATGCACCTTCTGATTTAATATAAGAAGACATACTCAACACTAAATATGTAGGACCTTTTCCCAAAACCAAGAATCTAAATTTAATCATCTCTAACTTACCTATCAATTTGTAGGAAATAAAAGAGAACCAAACAACCAAACATATACAATGACACCCATAAGAAAACAATCAGCAAAATCTAGAATGCAAGAAGTTTTTCATGACTAATGATTCATGTTCTTCTACAAGTAAAAGACATGAAAAAGGGATGGATGATTTTAGTCATTAAAAGATATCTTAGATCAACCAAATAAAATATTTGAGGTGGTCTGGATCCTTAATGAACAGGATAAAAAGGACTGTTCTTTGGGTGAATAAACATAGGTTCCACATTAAATCAAGCTAAGAAATGACTACCAGCCGGGCGTAGTGGTTCATGCCTGTAATCCCAGCACTCAGGAGGCTGAGATAGGAGGACTGTTGCGAGTTCAAGATCAGCCTGTGCTACAAAGAGAGCTCAAAGCCAGTCTGAATGGCATAGTGAGACCGTCTCAAAAAGAAAAGGGCCAGGGATCTAGCTCAGTGGCCTAAGCATTTGCCTGGCAAGTGCAAGGTCATGCGTTCAATTCCCAGTGCCACCAAAAAAAAAAAGAAATTACTACTATATTTCTGTTATAATAATAGTATTGTATTGGACATTAGAAATCAAGTATTTGTAAATGGTAGTTTCTCTGAGATTTAAATTAAAATACTACAAGAAAAAAACTGAAAGGATCATTGCATGATAGAATGATAAAATGTTGCCAACTATTGTGTTTGGTGATGATTCTCTGCATTACGTATATTTGAAATATTCTCCAATAAATATTAACTTTTTAGAATTTATTATCTTATATTTGTTTTCCATTAAGTATATACCAGTCATGTTTATTACCCTGCTTCTGCAACTTAATTACGTATTATAATAGAAGATATGAAAATAAAAAATGTTTCCACAAAGCCCTATTAAACACTGTGTATATATGATAAAGACAACTTACTACAAAGATGGGTTTGAATTAGGTGAAAGAAGACCATAAAAGTTTGGAGGATCCAACAGTTTGTAAAACTTAAAAGGATTATGCACTAAATGAATTCTCAGGCATCTATCTTAGTGCTCTAATGTACTGAAAATTGAAAATCGTGATGCATTCAGTAGTGGCTTATGTCCAAAAGATAAGCTGAAACTCTTGCAGAATGCTCATATAAATAAAAGGTCCTGAGACACTAGAAAACTTACTAACAAATATTTATATAATTATAATGATGCAAATTCCTTAACGGTTTAATTTTACAACCTTTTCTTTGTTTAAACTCTTTAAATAAATGCATATTAATCCTAATCAGGGTAGTAAAGAGGAACTTCTCTCTGGATTTACAAGTTGGTTGTTCTTTAATGAAAGTCTCTGGACTCACTGTTAAGTTGCAATGGAGCCCAATGACTATTTCTATTTTAAAATTGTGTTCAAAATATTGTTTTGGCCATTTTGATTCACAGTACAAAGTTAAAGCAGTATAAATTGAGAAATGATATGTTCTACATTTTTAAAAATGAAAACCATCTGACAACTGCATCTTCAATAAATATAATCCTGTTTGCATTTGCAAAAAGTCTATCTTCCCTGTTTCCTATTATCTGTCTTTTGGAAAAAGACATCACAAAGTAACATGAATATGTTTGTTTCCATACAACTATATGTTGAACATGTTCTTAAATTGGTTTAGATCGAATATATTTGTCTCTTTCCAAAAGGTAAGTTAACTGTTGAAGGATTTATACGGATAAAAAAAATTTCTCAGGCTTTGTGTCCATTTGGTTTTTACCATGAAAACTGAGTAAGAAATATCAAATATGTAAGAATATAAAGGTAGAATGAATATATTGAGGAATAAAGCAGCGCTGAAAATAATAATCTATCAGTAAATGGGAAGCATCATAGCACAACATTTGAAATCACAGAACTCGGTTAGATGGCTCCCATCATGTGATATATGACCACTGTTAATTAACCTCTATAGTCCATTAAATAATAAAATGGAGACAAAAACTATAGAGTTGTTATGCATGCTAAATGGTATAATACCTGAACAGTATTTTCTATCAATAAGTATTCAATTATTTTAATTAGTAACTGTTATACAATAAATACTTCTAAATCAGAAAATACGTATCTATAAAATTTTAAGGTGTTTATAATATTTAGTATTTTACATTAAAATTCTCAAAATGGGATGGTTCCCCTTTCTAAAACAATAGGTTCATGTTTAATCAACTTTTATGATTAAGCAGAAATCATTGCTCATGTCACAATGCATTTGTCAGCCTAAACTATGCTAAGTACCTTAAATTGCTCACATTTGATATTAAACAAATTACTTAAAATTTGAAATTCCATTTTCTTCATAATTTATTAGAGAGACTTAAGATAATCATTGAAAGAATTCTATAATAAATATATATCACCTACAGTTTACTACTAACATATTACTATCCTTGTTCAATATTGCTATTTGCCTATATATTCTGTTGTATAGTTCTTTAAATAATACTTCATATTTTGAGATAATTGTGGATTAATATGAAGTTGGAAGAAATAATGTAGTGAGAACTATTATTCAGTTTACACCATCTTGTAAAACTATAGTAGAAATCACAACCAGGATAGTGGCATTGTTTTAGTTATAATACAGAAAATTTCCACCATCACACAGATCCCTCATGGTACTCTTTTATAGTCCAACTCTTTTTTTCGTGCTCTCTCTCTGTCTTTCACATGCACACACACACACACACACACACACACACACACACACACACACACAGACACCCTCCTCTACATCTTCCTTATTAAACCCTGGTAACCACTAATCTGTTCTCCATTTGTATAGTTTTGTCACATGGAGAAGTCTAAAGGAATGGAATTACATGGTATATTGGTTTTGGGATTTATTTCTTTTGCTCAGCATTAAGTTTGTGGAAATTCCTCAAGGTTTTTGCATATATCAAAAGCTTGTTTCTTTCTATTGCTGAGTAGTACTCTATGGTACCCACGTAGTACATTTTGTTAAACCAGTCACCCATTACAGTGCATCTGAGTTGTTTCCAAGTTCTGGCTCTTTTGAACAAGTTGCTACAAACATTTACATATAGACTTCTGCCTTCATTTCTGTTGGATAAATGACTAGCAGTGCTACTGCTGGGGCTCATGGTAGTTGTATGTTTAGGTTTTAAACATTTTGATGGCTTTGTAGTCAAACCCATCAAAACTGTGGTTTTAATTTGCATTTGCCTAATGGCTAATGATGTTGAACATGTTTTCAAGTACTTTGCTTTTCGATTTCTATGTCTCCAGTGAAATGCCTCTTTATGCTATTCACCCACTTTCTATTACATTGTTTTTACTATTATATTTTTAGAAACATACCATGTATTATAGATAACAGTCCTTTGTCCAAAGTGATGTGCAAATATTATATCATACCCTGCTTATCTTTTAATTTTTTAAAATATTTCATATAGCCAAAGTTTTTAATTTTGATAAACTTTATCAATTTTACTTTTACAAAATAAGCTTCTCCTGTTAAGTCTAGAAATTATATGCCTTACCTTACAACCCCAAAGGTTTTCCTCTACATTTTTCTGAGTTTTATAGTTTACATTTATGATTCACTTCGAGCTCATTTTTATATAAGTTGTGTGATTTAGGCTGAAGTTGACATTTTGCCCATGATGCTTAATTTTTCCAGCTCTATTTATTTATGGAAAGGTCATCTTTTCCCTATTGAATTGCTTCCCCACCTTTGTTAAAAATAAGTTTGGGAATTTTTGTCAAAAGTCAGTCATGGGACTCTATTTCTGGGTTCCCTCTTCGGCTTGACTGTTCTGTGTGTCTGCTGTTCCATCAAAGCCATGTAATCTTGTTTGCCATAACTATATGAGCATTGAGAGTGAAAGTCATCTCTCCTACTTTATTATTTTTCAATATTGCTTTAGGTATCCTAGTTCCTTTGCCTATCCATATAGGTGTTTTGAAAGTGTTTTATAGATATGGATATACCTTTTTATAGATACAGATATCTCTACAGAGAGAGACCTAGATGTATCTGCTCATAAAGACTAAGTTCTGTTAAACTCATATTAGTTTGATAAAAACTATTACCTTAAACATGTTGACCTACACTTCATCCACATGATATATCTTTGTATTTATTTAGATTTTGGATTTCTTAAGGGTAATGTTTCTGGCACATGTTCCCTAAGCATGTTTTGTTAGCTTCACATATTTTTTTTAATATAAGTAATACATTTTTTTATTTTGGTGTCCACATTTTCACTGCTAGTATATAGAAATATGATTTTTATATAAGTCTGTTATGAAAATTTGATGATTAGTTCTAGGAACATTTTTATATAATTCTTGGGAAATTCTATATAGGCAGTCAGGTCATCTGCAAATAGCAACAATTTTATTTCTTCCTTTCTAGTCTTTATGCCTTACGGCATTTCTGTCTGAGCCCATTGTTGTTTCTAGACTGCCAACTTTTATACAGATCCAAGTCTGAGACAGATGAAATAAAAAGAAAACCAAAGGAACTACTACCATGTTGTTCTTCAAGTCTCGAGGCTTCTAGCCAGTCTGCTTCTGCTCTCCAACCTTCAGTCTTTTTCTGCATTTTATATGTAATGTGCAGGAAGTTAGTTGTACTTAGAGAAGGGAATAGAGGAAAGTATGAATAAGCCTGTGGTGGAAGGAATAGGGAATTTAGGACCTACATGAAATCATTTAAAGATATTTAAAACTCTGAGAAGCATATAATATCATTTATATTCTAAAATTTAAAAATTTTC
>RJWT010003737.1:0-35483 GCA_004365215.1 Cuniculus paca | reverse complement strand
GGGACGAGGGCCTCCAGGGGGGCTGCTGCGCTTGGAGCCAGCACTGCTGGCGCGCGGTTTCTCAGAGCCGGAACTGCCTCGTGGGGCCGAGAGTGGGGAGTTGGTACCTCAAGGAAAACCCATGAGAATATAATGTCAAACTGACCACACAAAACTGCCAGTCCGGTGACTCGACCCATCCTGTTTCAATCTGGTGGACACCTTGATTGCGTCTGATGACTTAGGCAGTGTTCACTGCAGGGCAAGTGGAATTCCGGAGACATCACTCCTGATTCACCCGGATCTAACTCAGGCCTGGAAATTTATTTTGCCATCTGGCTCTCTGCCTGCCTCCCCCGTGCTTCTCTTTCCCCACTGCCTCTTCTCCACCCTCCCCTCATTGCCTTGCAAGCCCTGTGTCCTGCCTCTCCAGGTTCCTGGATCTTCATGTGATGGGTCTGGGAGGACACACCGGCAGCTGTTGGACATCGGACGTCTTCCATTCCACACTGCTGCCTTGCACCTCTTTGCTCACTGGTCAGAAAGCAGAGTCCACTTCAGACGCTCAGGAAACTTTAATGAAGTGACTGTTACATGTTATTGACCACAGTGTAACAAAAAAAAGTTACCCTAGTACTTTCAGAGCCAAACAACTAACTCATTCCCACTCTCTGTCTCTCTGTTTCTCTCTTTGTCTCTGTCTCTGTGTCTGCCTCTCCCCCCACACCCTGTCTCCTGAGGATGAGAATGTGGGGATGGCTTAGTTGTGTGGTTCTGGCTCAGGGTGTCTCTTGAGGCTGAGGTCAAGGCGGTGGTCATCCCAGTCATCTTGAGACTTGCCTGCAGCTATAGGGTCTGTTTCCAAGCTCACACAGGGCATTGCTGGCAAGCTGCCCTTCCTTTTTGCCTGTTAGTTAGAGACTTCAGTGTTTTGCCACATGAGCCTCTCTGCAGAGTGACTTGTGGTCTAGTGGCCTTCTTTCCTCAGAGTGATTCGAGAGAAGATAAGTCAGAGGGCACCCAAGACAGGAGTTGCAGTCTTTTGTAACTTAATCTCAGAAGCAGATATAATATCAGCTACGGTACCTTCCTGGTCATACCAAACTAGCTGGGTACAATGCGGACGGACCATTCACAAGCATGAATAGCAGGCAGCAAGACCCCTGGGCCATGTTGGGGCCGCCAGCCCAGGAGTGAAGGGTGTGGAAGTGCCACTCCCACCCTTGCGTGGAAGGTGCAAAGGACAGACAGTGTTCCTGGAGCCCAGGGAGGGCTGCAGAAAAACAAAGTACATGACCAGAGTTGTAGCAGTAGAGGGAGGCAGGCCCTGCTACCAAGATAGCCCAAAGTAGGGAGGAAGCAGAAAAAAATACCCCAACCCTCTCAGTTTCTTCTAGACCCTAATTGGAAGTCAGGTGAAGGAGATCACTGGATGCAGCCTCTGAAGAATCTGTCTCCCTGGACCCAAATCAAGGAAAAGGAGGGCAGAGGGTAGATCTGAGATGGGTATGTGGGTAAACAGTCTAACCAGCACTCATAAAGATTCTCCAGCCATCCAAGTTGCCCCGGCTCCTCTACTGATCCCCCCACCTCACCATGTCCTGGGATCCAACAATGTGCAGGGGTCACCCTGCTAATCCACTTCCTCACCACCTCCCTTCTGGCCATCTTGAGGACCCTCTCCAGCACTCAGGGGCACCCAATCTGTCTGACCAGCCCTCAAGCCTTACCAGAGGTTAATATTTTAAACATCATCTCTAATCAGAACCGACTGCAAAGAAAATAATCTGACCAGTGCTAAGAGTGATGGGCCAAGGAGAGATGAAAAGGCAAGTTCGGTCTGGAAAAAGAGAGGGCCTGCGGTTTGCACACGGTTTACATTTCTGAACCAGGCTCAACCTGGGGCAGCAGTGGGCTCTTGTGTTCTATGAGAAAGGGCTCTCCTGGATCAGAAGCGCTGTCACTGGGATTTGGGGTGAATCTTTCAGGATCGCCAGCATTGTGCCTGTGGTTTGGTGCACTTTGTGACCTCCCTGGGGCAGGTTGAGGGGCAGGGTACCGGAAGCCCGTATTCCAGAACAGAACCTGTGGCCAAGCTGTTCCCTGTCCCCTACTGGGCTATGCCGAGTTTGAAGGATGCTTAATGTCTCATCATCCATGTGGAATCAAGTTAGGCAGAGAAACTTCCCGAGACTAAGATCAGAGAAGGGAAGGGATGAAGAAGAGGCAGGCGTTTCAGGGGAAGGAGTTGGTAAGAGGAGGATGTGAGGGCAGAAAACCCTAGGTTTATGCAAAGCACAGCCCAGGGCCTGGCAGCGCCTGAATGGGAAGTAATGAGTGGGTGATTCTGAGGTAAAAGGGCCATCGTGGCCTGGATAAGCAAACCCGGGTGCCCTCATGCTTTTCTTTCCAGGGCTCTGCCTGAGCTATTTAGCCAACGCCTGAGGCCAGCTGTGGCACATCTGGGTTGTACGATGAAAGGTCTGCGATGGCAGGCAGAGTTGGACGCCACACAGGAAAGGTGGCCAGGTCACCATAACCTGGACTTTGCATACAGATTCTAATGTGTTTACTCTCTAAATGAACAGAAAGTTATCCAGCATTTCTCCCTCTTTTCCAACACCTCTGGTTGTCGGAATTTTTGCTCTCCACCATTTCCTTGTTTTCCTTGGGCATGATGCCTGCGCCCTGCTCTGAAGTCGCTCCCCGGGAGGCAGGGGCTCCGGAGGAGGAGCAGCCCAAGCTCGCACCTCTGAGAGCAACGCGATCGGCCCCTCCCTGTCCTTAATATCCAAATCAGGCCCAGAGGAAGGAAGGCTTTGCTCATGCACACACAGCAAATTGAGGGGAGGGCAGTGATGCCCCCCCGCCCAGCCCACTGTGAGGGAGGCGGCGAGGCCTCAGCACGCTGGGGCAGGAGCGCGATGGGAGCTGCAGGCCCCAGTGACTCTGAGAAAAAACCACTGTTGGACTCATCAGAGCGTTCTTAAGTGTAATTGACTTTTAGGCATTAAACTTTTACCAGAATGAGCTCACATGGTCCACAGGGAGAGACAAAGAGCCTTGCTTTTCCTGCCTCCTGGGGTAGCGTCTAGGGTGCAGAGAGCCCATCCTTTCTTCTCCCGAGAGGGACAAGAGGCTGAGGTCCCAGGGGAGAGAGGGCGCAGGCTGGGATGCAGAATCGCATGACCAAGTGGTCCTCACCAACTCGTGGCAGGGGAAGTGGCAGAGAAGGGACTAAGACCACCGCCTCACAACTCTTCAGCAGCCAGTTCTGCAGCGAGCCATTATTTTATGGTAAGGGGCAAGCGATGGTGCAGTCCCTGCTCATAGAGTGCACCCCGCCCGACCACGCTCCCTCACCACCCATCAGTGCCTTGTTTAACCCACCAATCTTGGGCACCAGTGTTTTACCTGGGTAATGAGGAGCTGGACCAGATGATGCCAAGTCATCTGAGCTTTAAGGGAGTTGGCATAATTCTCCTATCAAAGCTTCTTTCCCAGGACTGAGGCGGCCACTCCCCACCTTCTGGGAGGCTGTCACCTTTTGCTGGCTGTGTCTCACAGATGGACCAGGCTTAGTAATCTTCCCTGGAACAGCGGCGGCCTTTCCTTCAGGCTTCAGTGCTCAAAGCAGGGATCTACAGCTCAGAGAGGCCCCCCAGTGGACACCAAAACCTTTAAGGCTGGATTTTTTTTTATGGACTTGTTGAAGTTGATATGCATGAACTGCACATCTCATAAATTTTGATACCTACTATCCACTTGCGAAACCATCGTCACAATTAAAATAGGGAACATGTCCATTGTTTCCAAAAGTCTCCTTAAAGGGACACTTTATCTCTTTCTTATTAGCCCTGCCTCATCCCCACGTTCAGTGTAGCTTACATTTTCCAGAATTACATATAAATGGAATCATCCATTACACCCTCGTTTTCCTCTCATTGCTTTCACTTGGTACAATTCTTTTGAGGATCATTCATGGCGTTTTGTGTATCCTTCCTCTGTGTGAGCTGAGTGGATAGTATTGGATGGATACCCACAATTTTCTGATCCATCTACCTGTTAGTGAATGGTTGTTTGCAGGTTTGGAGCATTAAAACAAAGCTGCTATTCACAGTCACATACAAGTCTCTGTGTGGGCATATGTCTTCACTTCTATTGGGCAAATACCCAGAAGTGGATTGGCTACATTGTGCTTGGCAGGTGCACATGTAAATTTACAGGAAATAAGGAAGTGATTCTCCAAAGCGGCTGCATCTTTTGCACACTCAACACCAATGCACGGTAGTTCCAGTTGCTCAACATCCTCATCAAAACGTGGTGCACAGTCAGTTTTCTCTTTTTTTTCTTTTGTTATTTGGATGAAATACAAGGTATTGATTTTTTCCTTCAAAAATTAATGCCTTATATGTTGCATTTAAGAAATCTTTGCTAGTTGAAGATCACCATGATCTCCTCCTATGTTTTCTTACAGAAATTTTATAGTTTAGCTCAAATTTAGGCTTATGACCCATTTTGAATTGATATTTGTATGTATATGTGGCATATGGATAGCCAATTATTCCAGAACCACTTTTTAAAGGAAGAGAATTCTTTCCCTATTGAATCGCCTTGACACCTTTGTTAAATATCAAGTAAACATATATGCGTGGGTCTATTTCTGAGTTCTGTTTCATTGGGTTATTTATCTCTGCTTATGTAATAACACGTTGTCTTGTTACTGTAGCTGTATAATAATTCTTTTAATAATTCTTTTCAATTCTGTTCTTTTTCAAAGTTGTTTTTGCCATTCTTGATGCTTTGCCCATTCATATGAATTGTACAATCAATTTGGTAATTTCTACCAAAACCTGCAGGGACTTTGACTGGGATTGCTTCTGGGGGAAACGGGTACCTTAACAGTACTGAGTCTTCTGACCCATGGCCACGGCATTGCCTTCTTTGTTTAGATGTCTTCAGGTTTCCCTCAGAAGTATTGTGTACCTTTCAGTACACAGGTCTTGGGCTTGTATTGTCTTTTTTGGTTTTTGTGGTACTGGGGGTCAAAATCACGACCTCGCACTTGCCAAGCAGGCACTTATGGCACTGCGCTAAATCCCCGGCCCTGTATTGTCATGTTTATGTTTTTCATACGATTGTAAATAGTATTTTAAGTTAGCTTGCAGTTGTTATTTGCTAGTGCATAGAAATACAATTGTATACCACTACCTTGCTAACTTCACTTTTTTTTTGTAGATGCCATAGGATTATCTACACACTCAGTTATGACATTTGCAAACAAAGACAGTACTACTTCTTTTCAAATCTATCTGTATGCCTTTTACATTTTATGGCCTTACTGCTTTGGCTAGAAGTTCCTGTATAATGCTGAGTATGATGGTGCGAGCAGACTGCCTTGCCTGGTGCCTGAACGGAAGGGGATGCTCCCTACTGCATAGTTGGTTCTGAGTCCAGACCTTTCATCAGGTTAAACAGGTTTCCTCCTTGTGCTTAAGTTACTGAGAGTTTAGAGCTTGTTTAAAAAAATCAGAAGTGGATGTTAGATTTTGATAAATGGTTTTTTTTGATCGTATGGTTTTTCTCTTTCAGTTCATCCATATGACGTAGTACACTGACTGCCTCTCAACCTGAGACAACTGTGCACTGCTGGGATAAACACCAATCAGTTTGATGCATTTAAAAAACATATTTCTGGATTTGATTTGTTAAATTTTGTAAAAACATTTCAAATCTATATTCCTGAAGAAGAGTGGTTTGTAGTTTTCTTTCACTGAGATGTCTTTGTGCGGTTCTCACACAGGCAATGCGTGTCTCATGGAACTAAAAGTATTTCCACCCCTTTAATTTTCTGGAAGTTTGTGTGGAACTGGAGTTCTTTTTTCCTCTCAGTGTCTGGTACAATTCATCACCTGAAGCCATCTGGGCCTGACGCTCTCTTTGTGGTAAGGACTTTGGCTATTAAATTTTTTAGCAGGTGTAGCAGTATCCAAACAATCATTTCTTCATCAATGTGGTTTGTGTCTTTTAAGGAATTTGTCTACTTTATCTATGCTGTTGAGCTTATCAGAATGAAACTGTGATCATTTCATTATCCTGCTATCTGTTGAATCTGCAGTGATATCAGTGTTCTGATTTTGATATTGATCATTTATCTCTTTTCTTCTAGTCATTCCAGCGAAAGGTTTATCACAATTTTTGGTTTTATTATTTTCCTGCTTCGAATTTTATTAATTTTTTTATCTTTATTATTTAAGGTTTTCTACTTACTTCAGGTTGAATTTACTCTATTTTTTCCAGTTTATGATGGCTGATGAAGTCATTGATTTGGTAACTTTTTTTAACTTAACATTTTCCTCCAGCTACTGCTTTAACTGTATCCTACATATTTTCAAATGTTGTGTTTTTATTCTTTATTTCAAAGTACTTTTTGATTTCTTCTTTAACTTATGAGTGAAAGAACTTGGGAATTATTTTTTATTTCCACATTCTTAGTGATTCCCCCTCCCCAAATGTCTTTCTGTTGATTTCTAATTCAGTATGATCTAATAACATATTTTAGGATTTGAACATTTAAAATTTATTAAAAATTTCTCAACCTCATTTTGGGAAATAGTCTATATGTACTTGAAAAGAATGTGTATTTTACTCTTGTTGAATTATATAAATAGCAAATAGGTCAGGTTGATCAGTAGTCATGTTCAAGTCTTCCATACCCTTTTGTATTCCTATCCCAAGCCAAAGCAGTCATTCCCAGCTCCAGGTGCAACATTTTCTTTACCGGGTACATCTTCCTAGAGAGGTGGGCCATCACTTGAGGTTCTGCTGCCCTCTAAAGACTTAGTAGAAATCTTTCCTTTCGAACTTCACTGCTAAGGGGATCCAGAACTTTCCTGAGACTTCTATTTATAGCCAAAGAAATATTTGTCACTTATTACACTTTAAACTATTGATTTATAAGAAAGTCTATTTGGAAATCTGAATAACACTCACAAATAAATAGACTATGAGCTACCATTGTGATTTGATAAGTGATTTTTAAACATAGAGATAACCCCCAGAGTAAGAAGAGGGAGTAAGGGTACTTGATGCTTTGTTGGCACAGCAGGGACAATTTTCAAATTTAATCTCTGTGCTCATTCGGAGTGGCTTGAGTTGGGGAACTGATGGAGATTAAGGGAGGCTATATTTGTACACCCAAGATGCCTCTTGTACCACCACTGCATGAATAACCACTTGAGTCTACATTAATAGAAGTGTGTTGCCTTCTGGGCACCCAGCTTTAGAGAAGTAGATTAAGCAGAGTTGGAGAAAGGGAGAGAAAGAATAGTAAAAGGATAAAAACTATATCCAAATATTAGGGAGCCAAATACATTGACAGAGAATGAGTACATTAAATACAAGAGGGAACACAGCATCTCCCCAGTGCGGATTTCCATACTATAAAAAGAACTTTGAAAACATGCCATTATGTCTAGAGAAGAAATTGATGTCCAGAGGTTCGCAAGCACTGCCAAACCCCACACCCTCCCTTAAGCTTCAGTTGTGCCGTCCATTTGGTCTGTGGCACAGGGAGATATCACAGAGGACGACTTGAAGCCTTGAGCCACATGCTTGGGTCTGAATCCTGGTGGCCAGATTGGCTGTATGACCTTGACTAAGCCTTTCCAAGTCACAGTTTCCTTACTTGCATAATGCAGGTTAAACATAATTTTTACCTAAGAGGTTTTGTGAAAATTCAATGAGCTAATGTTGGTGAAGAACTACCTGGTCCAGAATAAATGCTCAATAAATTCTAGCTTTTGTTTTGTGTCTCCTTGATTATTCCTTGTGTATGGAGGGAAAGGAGTGCCCATGGAATGACCCTGGAGGTTCTATATCGGTTGCCAGGCAACAAGTTCTCTGGGACCAATGGCTCCCGCTCTGTAAGCAGGGTAGCTGTGCGGTATTTCAACTTCCTCAGGGGCACTGGGTGCCAATAGACGACATTGCGGGACTACTCCCCAGCACAGCCGGCTCCTGAGCGTTACTCTTTATCAGTAAGACAGGCTCTCATCCTTGCCCAACGGAAAGGTTGCGGAGGACAGGAGCAGGATCCTTTCTGGAAATAACCATGGCATGCCCTGGTTCCTGTGCGCTACTTACTGGGGTGGGAGGAGGATGAAGATACTGCACTCTACAGCTCATCTTGTGGACTGTGAATTTCTCCAGCAAAACCGGCTCTGTGCCCGTAACACATGCTGTGACGTTTACTTTCCTCTCCACCTTCTGCCCTGAACTGTCTCACTCCACTTAGTCAGGGCAAGTCTTCAGCCTCTGAGACTTGCGCTGTCTTCTCCTAGGAATTCGTCCACTCCTAGCGGTTGAGGTGTCACCTTTGCGATGAGGATGCCTGTCCACTCATTGTCCTCAATTTCCAGGCCTGCCTAGAGATTGCAATTTGGACCTATCATCTTAAACCTTCACCAGGACTGAACATTGAATTAACTTTTGGGTTTTCCTCCTCGTTAGCCATGCAAACAAACAAAAACAAAGAAACAAAACCTTGCTTTTCATATGTATAATCATATGAAAACCAAGTTACTTGGTAACTTGCACTGTCACCTATCTTGTCACCCTATTCAAAAATTGTAAGGTGCCCCAGTCTCTTCCTCTACATCCAGTCAGTTGGAACAAGCATGTTATGGTCACACTGCACTGCCTCGTGTCCTTCCTGGCTCGGTGCTTCTCTGCCAGGGCCACAGGATGGTATCTTGCTCTACCTTTCCACCCTGCACACCCTGTGCTGTTATCTTTCCTCCCTACAAAAATGCCTGTCAGCATCTCCCCCTGAAGAGAAGAAATTGATGTCCAGAGGTTCACAAGCACTATCAGACAAACCCCACGCCCTCCCTTAAACTTCAACTGTGCTGTCATTTTGGTCTGTGGAGCAGGGCGATATCACAGTGGATGGCTTAAAGTCTTGAGCCACATGCTTGCATCTGAATCATGTGTAACCTTGATTTCCTTTAAAAGTCTCAGTTTCCTCACCTGCATAATGCAGGTTAAACATAATTTCTACCTAGCAGAGTTTTTATGAAGACTCAATGAGCTAATGCTGGTGAAGGACTACCTGGTACAGAGTAAGTGCTCAATAAATTCTAGGTCTTTGTAACTTCCTGTGTTGGCATTTGAGGCTGTCAAAAACAGTCTATTTCTAAAATCTGGTTGCAGATGCTCATAATCTATGCTAGTCCAGTCAGCCGGGTAACTCAAACTTCCTTACACCTTCTACTCCTCCACTTCAGTCATCCTTCAAAAACCACAGCCACTTATCAAAATTCTGCATCTCCATCAAGTTCACCTCAGATGTCCCTCCCTCATGGACCTTCCACCATTCACATCTCCAGAGCAGAAGTCTGTCTCTGGTTTGTGGCACTTGTTACAGTGTGTTGTCATCATGTGAACATTTGTCTGAGTCTCTTCCTAATTAGCATATTTCCTCTCGAGGTTAAGGGCCACTTGAGTCACCATTGCCCATGGTCTATGTTATAGTTGTATCTAATGTCCCCCCAAAGCCTCATAGGTGAGGCTTTTTCAGGTGGCTGAACCTAGGGTGATTGTGTCGTGGTGCAATGCTGGGATTAAGGGTGCTGGGATTAAGGCTGAGTGATTATTAAATCAATTCACTGATTGGTTTGGCACCACCCTAATCCCTGTAGCCTGGATTCAATATCAGGGACAGAAAGAGGCTTGTCTTCTCCCTTACTTGCTTACTTTCACTATCTTCTGCTTGCTGTGAACTCATCCTCATCTGTGATGCCCCTCTGCCATGCTGCCATGACTTGGAGTCAGTCAATTATGGACTGAAACCTCCCCAAACTGTGAGCTAAATAAATCCTTTCCCTTTTAACTTTTGGTGTCAGGTATTTTTGTCTCAGTAATGAGAGAAAAGTAACTAAAACAGAATTTGGTACCAGAGAAGTGGGGTCATTGTTGGGATGGTACCTTGCCATGTGGTTCAGAAGCCTTTGGGAACAGCTTGGGGAGGGGGAAAGGTTTGGAGGTGCCAGCTGAAAGAGTAGAGCTGGAACACCTTGGGCTGTACTTGATGGGAGAATCTGGTCAGAGCTCAGAAGAACAGAATGCTGATAGAAATGATGCCAGGAAAGGCCAGGGTTGGGAGGTTTATGCTGGGAAGGACTGTATTGGCTGCTGAGTTCCAGAATGTATGTGAAATGGCTTGGCAGAAAGTTTGTCTGCATTTTGTTCATGTCCAGAGACTTTGCCAGAGACTGAGATTAAGGGTGACAGATTAATTAATCTTGAAGAAGAAATTTCAAGGTAGTCTAATGTTGAGGTGGTGGCATGGCTACTGTTGGGAGCTTTTAGTAAAGTTTATGTTGAGAATCAAGAGCAAAGAGCCAAGCAGAATGATTCAACTGTTGTGAGTTTGGCCAGAAAGGAAGCTCCAGTAAAGTTGCTGCCTACAAAGATGGAATAGAAGAGAAATTGGTCATCAAAAAGACTACCAAGGAAAATCCAAGTATTTCAGAAACAAACAACAGAAAAGATGGCCTGAGGATATCACGAGAACCAGCAGGACTCTAGCCTTTGCGGCGTCAAAGTAGCAAAGGTGAAAAAATTTGCTTTGAGAAGCGAGCTCCAAAGCACAATGTTCCAGAATGGCAGTGGCCTATAGAATCTGTTCCTCAGGATTGGCTTCAGTGTTCAGTGATCGAGGAATTCAACCTGTACAGTCAAGAGAGAAGGAAGCCTGGGTATTGCTCCAGTTGGTGACAGACCTTGGCATCACCCATGTGGCACTGGTTTCAGGTGCATGCAGAACACAAGAGTTGTGGGATCAGGAAGTTATCCACCCAGATTTCAGAAGCTCTGGGAGGCCAGGCAGTACAAATCTGAGAGGGCAGTGTGTGAAGCTGTGTGTAGCCAAAGTTGCAGTGGAGACCCCAGAACTTTGGAAAAGCCAGGAATGTGGATCATCCAAGAAAACTGTGAGAGAGCAGAACTAGCCCAACAGAGAAGCTGTGGAAGCTGTAACCACCAGAAACACCATAGGGGCAGAGCCACCAAGCCCTTTGGAGCTCACAATGTGCCACAGATTGCTTTGAATGCTATACAAGGAACTACAGGATTTAATGTTCGTCCTGCTGGATTTTGGACTTGCTTTGGTCCTGGTCCTTTGTATCACTCTATTTGTTCCTTTTGGAACAGTAATATTTATCTTGTGCCATTATATGTTGGAAGCATTTAACTTTGTTTTAACTTTGTACAGGGGCTCTCAGCTAAGAGTTTGCCTTAAATCACAGAGACTTGGGACTTGGACTTTAAGAGTTGCCAAAGTCCTAGCAGTTTCAGCAACTCATAGAGATGGACTAAATGTCTTTTGTATAAAGGAATGTACACAAGTCTTTGGGGGGCCAGGGGTTGAATGTTACGGTTTGGGTCTAGATGTCCCCCCAAAGCCTCATGTGGCCATAGGTGGGGCTTTTTCAGTGGTGACTGGATCTACAGTGTGATTCATGGTGCACTGATTCATGGTGCAATGCTAAGATTAAGGGTGGCTGATTATTAAATTAGTTCACTAACTGGTTTGGCACTGCCCTAATCCCTGTACCCTGGATACAATATCAGGAACAGAAAAAGGTTTGTCTTCTCCCTTGCTTTCTCGCTTTTGCTATCTTCTGCTTGCCATGAACTGACTCTCCTCTGTGATGCCCCTCTGCCAAAGCCACCCTGACTGGGAGCCAGCTGATATGGATTGAAACCTCAATAAACTGTGAGCTAAATAAACCATTTCTCCCTTTACTTTGGATGTTCACTATTTTGTCTCAGCAATGAGAGAAAAGTAACTAACAGAGAGTACTACTTGGTCCTCAGGAACATGGCTGATCAAATTGAGAAGGGCTTAAATTTCCTGGAGAAGAGGATTCAGGACAGGGGACTGGTTTTGGGTGCCTCTAGGGCTGTTTACCATGTTTATTCAGTGCAGCCACAGGAAAAAGAGCTCAGATCAACATCGCTGCCACTTGGGGTATCCTGGGCATTTGCACAGTGAGAAGTGTCTCTGGAGAGGGTGAGTTTTCTGGCACCCACCCAAGGTTGGAATAATTCACTGCTTCCTCCCTTGGCTCTCCAAGTGCCAAGCTCACACAGATTGCTGTGCAGTTCTTAGAAAAGAACACTTTGGATATTTGCTACCAACTAGTAAAGGAAGTAATTCAACCTTGAGCAGAAGCCGTGTTCCTCCCAGGAGATGGCTCCAGGAATTCAGTCTTGGCCAAATGAAACCATGTGAAGGTAGACAGATGTACATGAGGACAGCTGGAGCTTTTTCACCAAGTAGATCACATGTACATCACTGAGTATTAGTCTGGAGTGGGCAAGATCACATCCTTCCAGATCCTCCCACCTCCAGCAAAGAGGTGCTCATGTGAATGATGACCAGTCATCATTCAAGAGAACTTGGTAACGATGTATACAATTCTCAGTGATCACAACCATAGGCATCATTTAGGAAAGTCATCAGCCATTCCAATGCCTCAGGAGAACTTGGCTGTGATTTTAGAACCAGCGGCCCTCGCAATCTTGCGTGGAGCCCTGCAGTCAATCTCAAAGGTTTCCTGGTCCTAATTCCTCAAAGCTCTGGCTCTACCAGCTGTGTGAGTGTGTGCAAGTTGCTCAACATCTCCGAGCCTCAGCTTTCTCCTTTTTGAAGGAGGTGTATCTTATACTTACTGTGTTGCTACATGTTCAAATGGAATTATTTAGGACAAATGCTCAGCCAGTGCCTAATGCACAGTAACCACTAGGTAAGTATTAAATAATGATGCTATTACTATTTTTAAATCAGTGCTCCAGAGCACAAAGCTACCTATAACATTCACAAAACTGAGGCCTGGATATGGTTAGTCTTTGAAAATAATCTCCAGCTCATCACAGGGTCGGGGGCTGTGCTTCCATCTGGAGCACAGCTTGGAGGCTCAGGCCTCAGACATGTGTTCTTCCCACCTGTCTGAGTATGAGACCCCAGGGCTGTGCCTGTGAGGTCTTCCTCTATGCCTGGAGTATCACAACCCAGGCACTTTCAGGACTGAAAGGCTAATTCTTGGTTTAATGCTGGGGCGCGGGGGTGGGGGAGGCATCTCTAATACTCCTGGAAGTCCTAGACTGCTCCTGGCCATGCTCTCTTGACAGACCTGGGTTGTTTGCCGAAGTTCATGCAGACATTCAGCCAGAATTGAGTGTAGGGCTTTCAAATGGCTAAAGTTACTACCTAGTCATTAAGTCTTATGACTCCCCAGGCTTCCAGCCCGCATGTTGCTAAGTGGCACTCTCTCCATGCAAGATGCGCATTGCTGAAATCCGAGCCAGTCAAGTGGAGGTGCTTCACTGGTCCCAGCAACGCAGAGCGCTGGATCCCTCATAAGCCTGCTCTCAAGAACTCAGCACGCACAGTTCCTCTCGGTTCCATATCCAGTCACCGCATGAGACAAGTCATGATGGGAGTATTCACAATGCTGAAAAGGATGGCTTTCTACCACTGAACAGTCAATGTTGAACACTGACCAGACAGACTGTGGCACCAGTCTTTAATTCCAAACAAAGAACCACATCAAACGACTACTCACACAACTACAAAACATCCCTGCCACCTGAGCATTCTGGGAGGCTGAGGCAGGAGGATCTAAAGTTCAAGCCCCATCTAGGCCACTTAGTGACTTAGCAAGACTGTCTCAAAATAAAAAATTTAAAAATGCCTGAAGATACAGCTCACAGCAATCTTCAGTATGACCAAACAATAAAAACAACAACAACTTATTGTACTACCTCAATGGCATGTAAACTGAAAGTTTATTATTTATTTATTTATTTATTTATTTATTTATTTATGTAACAGACTGTAGCTTGTAAAAGGCAGGGTGGTGACTGAAAAGTCAAGAATGTGCCTTTAGTTCTGAGATACACTGAAAGTACTTAATGCTGGTTGAAAAAAAAATATATATGTAATGAGCTGTTCCTTTATTGGCAGGTTTTAAATTTTAACTTGGCATGCAAAAAAGCTACATGTGACAAACTACATACTGGCATCAGAAAAACATGAAGCAAGATATTGGTTATGGTACCTAGAAATACACAGGAACACCATTTAAATTTTAATGTGATTTTGTGTTTTTTACTGTTTCATTTTTACATAATTTGATGTGTATTTCAACCCTACCATAAGCACAGATGTCCTCCGCAGCATTTTCTTAGGTCTCCTTCCTTATTAAATAGTACCAGTGGTTAATAGACAGCCTTATCTTAAATCTCTGCTAGAATTAAAGCGAATACTGAAACCTCATTTCTTTCAGCCAGAAAAAAATAAATGGCTAGTTCAGCAACTCCCTTGGTTGTTCATACACCAAACTATGGACCCTGGCACTCTGCTCCTGGAGGGCATAAGGCTGTGAGGTAGGGGTGGACATAAGGGGCTCAGTCATAATGAACCTTGCGCTTGGCCACCTCGGAGCCAGACAGGTCTCCATTGCAAAGTGTCTGGGGTGGTGAAGGAGGCCTGTCTTCCACAGGGTACTTGGTCATCCTCACCATGTACTTTCGAAAGGCCTTTTGAATGATAGCAGCACCCTCTTCCTCTGCCTTTCTCTTGGTGGTGGTGACTATGGGTTCATACAACTTCTTGAAAGGATTGGCTTCCATGAACTTCTCCTCCATCATTGCTTTCATAGTATCCAGGCCACTGGATTCACCGAGGACCCTTGTGGTGAAAGCAAAGAGAATATCCATGCAGTGGAGGCGATCTCCACTTACCATAGGCAGGTCCATTACCAGAAATTGGAATTTATTTGGTTTTGCCACACGCAAAGGCTCAGGCAAGGCATCAGCAAAGTCAGAAAGGGCAGAATATTTGATAAACTGTGTTGCTTCAGGGTCAAACTTCTCCCAGACTTCATAGAATATTTCAAAGTCATCTTCACTCAAAGGCTCCTCACTTTCTTCAGTGGCTACATTGAAGTTCTCTAGAATCACAGCAATATACATGTTGACAACAATGAGAAAGGAGATGATGATGTAACTGACGAAGTAGGTTATGGCTATGCCAGAGAGGTAAGGTTTCCCTGAGGAGTTCAGTCCCAGCATGGGGTCAAGGAGAGAGTCCCAGCCTGCTGATGTGGTTATCTGGAAGAGGCAGAGCATGCTGCCAGCGAAAGTATCGAAGTTGAATATATCATCAATTCCGCCTTTTTTATCCATTCGAGAAAAACAGTACATGCCGAAAATAGCATAAATGAACATAACCAAAAAGAGTAGAAGACCAATGTTGAATAAAGAGGGAAGAGACATCATCAGAGCAAAAAGGAGAGTCCTAATTCCTCGTGCTGCCCGAACGAGTCTCAGGATTCGGCCAATTCGAGCCAAGCGGATAATTCTGAAGAGTGTCGGAGGAAAAGGAATGGCCGTGTTTTTTTTCAGTAAGGTAACCAGTGTACCTGGAGAAGAAGGGTTAATGAATTTCAGTTAGGTGCACTGGTTTCAAACCCAGTCCATCCTCTGCCTCAGAGTCTCAGTAGAGCCAACCTTTTATTAATACTTGGTAATTTGTACGCAACATGAATTTTCTAGTATCAGGGAAAATATCTATTCCAGAGCTTTAATTTGAAAAATAATTTCCAAGGGTCATATAGCTTTAGATACAATAGAATACACAAAATATTGAAGATAACCATGGAAAGGAATTCAGCTTATGAATGACTATTTTGTGAATTATCTCATTTACTTGAAGTATATTAACTATTTTAAATTTTTTAAAAGCCACTTATGGAGTAATAAATGCAATAGTTCTCTATATAAAAAGGTAAATAAATGAACCATACTTTGAGTCTCTTAAGAGTGCAAGGAGAAATTTCTGCTATTTAGTGGATAACTTGAGCCTGTGTTGCCAGTTCAAATTGTGGAATCCTTAATCGCACAGTTCCCTAAAAGGGACAAGCTCTTATTTGTTTAGAGAAATTTGCATACAGCCCTGCTATAGGTGAGAAAGCTTACCTGATGAAAGGGCCACCATCTGTGTAGGACAGAGGGGGCTCATGGTATTGGAATGCTTATCTTTAGCTAAATCTGCTTATGAATCTCACATTTGTCAATATGCTCACTCCAAGAACTTCTGAGTCCAACCTCACAAAGCTTAAAGCATGAGATTGAGAGATACTTTCTCTGTTGTTGTAGACATCCCAGAAATGGCATCATCTCAAGCAGAGTGTTGGGCAAATAGCTGAATATTTGGCCTAAAATGTTACCTGTTCTCTCATTGCCCACTCTACAGTCAAGTGATACAAGGATTTAAAGTAACTCACATTTGGCTCAAATATTACAGAACGGCTGGGACATGCCTGCCTGCCTTGTGGAGACATGAGTTTGTTCTTGTTCTAAGAGTCCTCTAAGGTCACGAGGGGTCACGGGCAGTGAAAATGCTTCTGCTGTCACTAATGACAAAAGAAAACTAGTGGAGGATATACCTCACTGGTGTCCAGTTGTGCCAAAGTTTAACTCATTCATTACCTGGGCAGTTGACCCTGGTGTGATGTGAAACTCACTGAGTGCCAATTTGGCAACATCCATCCTTAAGGCCTGGTATCTTCTTCTCAGATACTTTTTCCATTAATCGAGCCCACGAAACTCTGTTCATTCACTGAGCTCTATTCAGTTAATTTCCCTAGCTTTTTCTGACATTTTAAAATAAGTGAATTTTAATACCTCAACTGAATCGTTAACTCTTATATAGAGAGGTTCACTTCAACCCATACTTTTAAGATACATTATTCTAAAAGCTTAGGCAGGAGCTGCGGAGAACATCAAAGCTAAGCGCTAGATGGCAGATGTGCTGGCAAAGGGACATAAACTTTTTCTCACACTGGTGAGTAGGATTCAGCTTAATGTGTGGATTTCCTCATCCACTGGTGCAAATGCTGTACAGTGTGTGTAACTGCAGTGCTCTAGCAGCCGTTCAAAGGATAGCTGTAAGATGTTTCCACAAACTGCACTCTATCTGGTAAGGCCTAGAAGGAGCGGTGCCTTGTTGCCTATTAGAGGAAGAGCTCTTTGAGTAACCAGAGGGGCTGCCCCAGACTCATTTTCTGACTTCTATGGCTGCTTCCAGTTTCACCAGAACATGTCATTGGAACTGACCGCCAAAGATTAAGGTTTATCCATTGTGAGCATGTGGGAAGATCTGTTGCCGAACTATCCACAACGACTTCAATGCTTAGAAACCAGAACGGACGATGGGCTGCAGCACTCTTTGCTCTCTGACAGGGCTGCCTTGGTGCAGTGGCATCAGGAACCAAAGTATGTTGATCTAATGTGTCTGCTTCAAGCACACTTTCTGAGGTCGCACACAAGTATCCACTTGTGAAATCAGTTTTCCTTGTCTTCACTGCTTTTTGAGCCATGAGGAAGGCTCCTGAGCAGTTTTACATAATTATAAAAAGTCTAATTAATGGTTTAGCTAAAAGTAGACTTCAAAAAAATCCGAAGTCAACTCCAATGCTTTTAATTGCAAAGTTGTGTGTGTGTTTTATAAAAGAGTCTATGGCAGGTGCTGAGGCTGTAGCTCGGTGGTCGAGTTCACACTTAGCATGCACAAGGTCCTGGGTGTGGCACCCAGCATACACACAAGCGTGTGCACACAGGTGTACACGCACACAAAGGGATATGGCAATAACACTTTCTCCTCTATGCTCATTCCACAGGCCACACAGTTTAGGTAACCTATATATGGTTAGGGGAAATGTAGTGCTTACAGGGTGAGGCTGGTTGATGAATGGGTTCAAGGCAGTTTATGCAAGCATAGTTTACAGTGTGATTGGAATGAGCATGGGATTCAAAACAAAGAGAAGACACCGCTCATTTGTATCAACACTTTTGATAGCCCAATCTTAGTGGGCCATGGACCTGTATAGGAGGGAGGGGAAGTCCAGTAATTGTGATCTGGAATCCATGCAGAGGTTGAACAAAAGAAAAATCAAGCATACCAAATACCAAATCCTTAAGCCTGTAAAAATGCTCATTAGGGCTCAGAGTTGCAGGGAGCACAGAACTTTGACTTACCTGGATAGGTCAAAGTCACCACATGACTTCTAAGTCACATTCATTTTGTATATCACTATTGAATAAATCTATTTCAGTTGTGTACACAAAGGAATGGAAAATATTTTGTATCTCTTAGCAACCTGAGTAGCACTAGTACATCCATCTTTTCACAAACTACACTGAGCCTAATCTGTTGCTTTGTGAAGAGTTTGGATACACTGTAAAGGGTACTACTTGCAGGTTTACTTATGGTTCTCAGTTGAAAGTTCCTCTATGGCTGAGTTTACTTACTAATAATAGAAAGAACCACGACCACACAGTCAAATAAATTCCAGCCATTGATGAAGTAGTATTGTCTCAAAGCGAAGATTTTGATGAGACATTCTACTGTAAAGATAATCACAAAGGCTGCGTTGAGATATTCAAGGACCGTGGACGTGTGCATAGATTGGTCTTGTGTCTCCACCATCATACAAACCATGTTTAGGACAATAAGACTCATGATGATGACATCAAAGAGCTGGTGTGTGACCACGTCGAACACAAGCCCTTGACATTTGTTCTAAGAGGAGAGAGAGAGAGAGAGACAAAAAGAGAGAGAGAGAGACAAAGAAATTACTGATTATTTTGAGTTTTAATAATGAAATTGCATACATTAAAGAGCCACATTCATAAAGCAGAATTTGTTCTTTCTTACAATTAAGGCAACTCCTTGAAAAATACAGACCTTTCTCAACAGGCAAAACATTCTTGTTTTCTTTTTATTTAAATTTAATTAGTTGAACAGGGGGCTTCAATTAAAGTGCTTAGGTTTATACTTTTAATTTCACTTCAAAACCAAACTATAGAGTAAAAAATCTTACTAGCAACTTAACTTTGATGTGATAGAGTATGCTATTTTGGTGAAATAAAACAGCTCATGTTGGATTTAATACTAAAAATATGAACCTCAATCTCTGTATTTCACCAGTTTTCTGATTTTTTATTTTAATAATATTAATGCAGAAACTATCTGCTTATTTAAGTAACTTGCAAAAAATAGAATGACCAAGTCCAAGACTCTGTTTGGCAGTTTACAATTATAACATACTTAACTGAAACCCTGCATTCGATTTTTAAGTTCTAGTTAGAATAGGCTTGATAGATAGGATTCTAATCCAATGATTAATAAGAAAATGGAAACAATAAAACTGATTATATCATATTATTGCTGATGGTGAACTTGCATATTGGCTTCTGTGTAGATAGCCATGCTGCCTACAATGTGGAGGTTGTCTGGTCCAGGTTCTGATTCTAGTTTGCATGACTAATCAATCATGTGAAGTGAAATGACTCAGTCATTCCACTATTTTCTCTAATGCAACTGCTTTACAGCACTAGTTTTGGTCTTGACAGAGTGAAAATCGTTCTTAAACACAAACTCAGACACTTAAATTAAATGGCATTAAGGCCAGGGATTTAGCTCAGCAGCTCAAGCACTGGCCTGGTAAGCGTGAGGTCGTGAGTTTGATCCCCAGTACCAAAACAAAACAGATGGCATTCATGACTATACACTGATTGTTTTACAATACATGTATATATAGGATTATTTTATAGTGTTGTATAATCAAAGTATGCATTCACTATTCTATTTAGAGAACTCATCAACCCCTAAGAATACATTTTTAGAGCTCCCAGGGGTCTATTAAGATAATGCATGCAAAAGAGTATATTGGTTTGTGGTGGTAACAGTAAAGACATAGCATGTAGGTTTAAGAGCTAATGTGGAGTAGAAGTAAGGGTAGTCAGTGTTGGATGCAGGGAGTGTTATGGTTTGGGTTTGGATGTCCCCCAAAGCCTCATGTAGTCAGGGAGGTGGACTTTTAGAGTTTGTGAATGACTCAAGGTCCAAAGCTTGGATTATGGGTGTGAGTGCTACACCTAAGTGGGTGTGGCCTACGTATCATATAAGGGACAGAAAGAGTCTTCTCTCCATGCTCCTCCCCTTTTGCTCTTGTTGCTTGTGCTGTTTTCTGCCACCATGAACTGTTGCTTCTCTACCATGTGCCACTCTGCCTTGCAGCCAGCTGATTATGGACTGTAACCTCCACAAACTGTGAGTTAAATAAACCTTTCCTTCCTTAACTTTGGGTGTTGGGTGTTTTGTCTCAGCAATGAGAGAAAAATAACTAAGACGGAGCTATAGAAAGATAAGGCTGAGGTTACTGCTTCTAGTGGATGGATCCACCTAACCACCTAAAGAACAGAGGATGAAGAGTTTTTGGGGAACTAGACATGAGACTGGTCCTGAAAATGTTGAGTTAGAGGTGCCAGTGGAGCATCTTAGGGCCATGAGCAGATAGAAGTATGTACATGGTGCAGAAGCTGGAATGAAGATGTGGGTTCAACAGCATCAACACTGACATGACTCAAAGTCATGAGTGAATGTTGCTGTTCAGGAAGAGCAGGAGCAATGAGAAGGAGGAGGGGAGGAATAACACTCCAGGGACACTACATTTACATTGGCAATTTTTACCCTATGTGCTGGGAACCAGGGCAAAACACTGGAAAGTCAAGTGTGTTTCCAATGTGAGAACGTATCTGAGAAGTCAGCAAAGAGATGGAAAAATGATACTCCAAGAAGGCAGAACAAGGGAAAGAAGAAATGTACAGAAGGGCAAGTGTTGGCCTTAGTTAATTCTAACATTTGGACAAATGGAGATCAGGAGCATAAATTACCTAAAGCTTTAGATGATCAGAAAGCATCTCTCGCCACTTTAGAATGTACAGTGACTCCCAGACCTCGGTGTGATTTTCAGTCCAAGTAAGGAAGCCACCTTGTTGGGATGCATCGGGAAAAATAAGAATGATTCCAAATTCCTTCCTGTATTTCTAGAGTGAAATGCATCAGCACTCAGGTTGGAACAGCTGGATTTCCCTCCCTGTGTTATTGCTATTTCTATTTCTTTGTTCCAAAGGTCAAGATATAATATTTAGATTTTAGAGATTAGAACAATGTCTGGGGAGGTAAAGTTATGAGTAAAGAGCTAACAGGGGATTTGAAGTCTTAACTCAGATTCAGCCTGAAAGTGATTTTATACAATATTCTTTTTTTTTTTAAAGCGAATAGAACAAAGCAAAACAAAACAAAACAGAATAGAGTCAAACACAACACAGCATTTCAGAACAGAACCCTGCAAGCAACACAGGTCTTCAAAACATAACAACAGGAGATTAACAATGGCTACCCTAGTGTCTCTTGCCTTCTTCAAAATGGTTGTTCATACATTCACACACAATAAACTCAAACAAAACAAAATAATATAAAACCAGATAAAACAAAAGAGTTAAAGCATTACAGGCCTTCAAATCAGACAAGAAACCAACAATGGCTACCTTAATGTCCCCTGTTTTCTTCAAAAAAGCTGTTTCTACCTTCTCACATATTGCAATCAAATAGCAGAAAAGAGACTCAAACCAATCAAATCAAAGAGTAAAAGCACCATTGGACTTCAGAACCTTCCCCCCATATTTATTGGGAATTTTGTATCTTATTGAGTCTTTCAGTTTCTTACACTAGGGAGACGATGCAGTGTTTACACATGTGAGTTTGCTTTATTTCACTTATGAGTATGCTCTCAAGTCGTATCCATTTAGCTATAAAAGCCTCAATGTGATCCTTCTTTATAGCTGAGTAGTACTCCATTGTATAAAAGTACCACATCTTTTTTATCCATTCCTCAATTGATGGGCATTTGGGTTGTTTCCAAGATTTGGCTATTACAAATTGTGCTGCTATAAACATGGGTGCACATATATCACTGTGGTACGATGATTTCACTTCTTCTGGAAATATGCCCAGAAGCAGAATAGCTAGGTCAAATGGGACTTCCAATCCTAGGTTTTTGAGGAACCTCTAGACTGATTTCCACAGTGGTTGCACTAGTCTACACTCCCACCAACAGTGGAGAAGGGTTCCTTTTTTCCCCACAGCCTCTCCAGCATTTGTTATTGGTGGTTTTCTTGATCCTGGCCATTCTTTCTGGAGTGAGATCAAATCTGAGTTGTTTTAATTTGCATTTCTCTAATGACCAATGATGCTGAACATTTTTTCATGTCATACAATATTCTTAGAGCACCCACACTTTGTGATCTACCTCGTAAGGTCAGGTATGGAATTTCCCACTGGTTTTGGGTTTCTGGTCTAGGGATGCTCAGTTGTACTTTATAACCCAATGCTTTCAAACATGTCTACAGTATGGTACCCATATGTCCAGTTAGATCTCAAACACAGAACAGTACTGGGTGCTTCTATCTTGACCCATAGTACTTGATAAAGTCTGATTCATAGAGAGCAGGGGTCAGCAAGTTAGGGCCCCACAGATGAAATTCAGCCAAATCCCTAGTTTCATTTTATTTTGCTCATGATGTCAGAATGGTTTCTGCACATTTAAATGTTCAGGGAAACAAGTCAAAAGAGTACATTTTGTGACACATGAAAGTTATATGAAATTCAAATTTCTATGTCCATAAACACAATTGTGCTATACCATAACCATGCTGATTTGTTCTTTGTCTGTGGCTGCTTTATGTCACAATAGCAGAGTACAGGAGTACAGTAGTACAGGAGGGGTGGCAGAAACCACAGGGCCAGCAAACACTAAATGGCTCACCGTCTGGTACTTTACACAAAAGTTCCGCACCCTCTGATACACAGAGTTACTGAAAAGACTTGTGAAGTGGAAGTGAGTATGCAGCGCTCCCCTCACACCAGTCACTGTAGTCACGCTTGCGAAGGACAATTTAAATACATTTTAAACTGGTTAAGTTCAAACAACCTGCTAAGTTTGTGTCACGGCGATGTGTATACACTAAGCACCTACTGTTTTTATACCAAAAATTAAAGTTGTTCTCCAGGTTGGTACTAATAAATATGAATACCTAATTATCTTAAGGACTTGAGTGTATCTGGGTTTTTGAGTTTTTAGACAATTTTAAAATTTCTGCAAAGCCATTCTATAAATTTGGATGGCTTTGCAGAAATCTGATTTCCTCGTAATTGCTTATCAGATCGATATATTTAGAATCATTCAGTTGTTCTCACCAGAGGCCTTGGAATTGGTTTCAGAGGTTTTTTTGTTCCTAATTTTCTCATTGCATTATAGTATTTCTTCTGTTCTTCTGTCATAAAAATGTCTTGGCCACCTAAGTACATGGAGGAGATGAGAGCTAATTACCTTTTAGAATCAAGTTCTAAATTTTTAGAAACAATTTTAAACTTATATTACATTTATGTGAATTGTTTCAAAAACTAGAAGAGAAAGCAAAAGAAGTTGGACTCTAAAGAAGAACTGAAAAGAAATAGTTTTTAAGTTAAGGAACATGAGAAAAATAAGGTTTTTTTATTGGTTATATTTCACATTTTGTAACAAAGGTTATACATTGCTTATAGACATCCCAAAGAATCTGCATAAAATTAGAAATATGTCAGGTTACATACATTAAACCAAAATGCAACAAAAATAGGAATTAGTTATGGAGACAAGATGGTAGAGTAGGAGTAGACAGCAGTTGATGGCTTCTCCATGACCTGGAATCAAGACAGCTAGAAAACAGATACTCAATGAGGAGAAATAAAAGAGCTCTAGGAATGAAGTAACAGGTGATAAGAAAGCTAAAAATCACAGAGAAGGGCCAGGGATTTAGCTCAGTGGCATAAGCACCTGCCTGGCAAGGTCAAGGTGTGAGGTCGATCACTGGTACTACAGAAAAAAAAAATCACAGAGAAACAGAAGGGTACCACAGGGAAAAAAATGAACCAGTCTGTAGCACCAGTCCTGGTTCCCTGGTGTTAGGGAAACCTGACTTTGTGAATACAACATGAGCCCAGAGAAGGCCAGCAGTCTCAGTAATAAACGGTCCAGCAGTTCTAACCCCAGGAAAAATCCACAATTACTACAAGCTTAAATCAAGTATAGAGGTTTATTCTGTAATTTTTTTTGTAATTTTTTTTTATTTTGAAAAGAATACAACCAAACAAAACAAAACAGAGTAAAGTCAATCAAAACAAAGCAATGAACATGGTACATGACTTTTAAACAGGTAAAAAGCAATCGATAAGGCTACCATAACGCCTCTTGTTATCTGCAATATACCTGCCCATACCATCAGGGATAAGTAAAATCAAACAAAATACAGCAAACTAAAACAGTAGAAACAAAACAAAACAAACAAAGCAGAACAATGTAAGCAATACAGAATTTCAAGGTACTAGCAAAACAGCATTGGCTACCATAATATTTGTTATCTTCAGAATAGTGGCCTACATCTTCAGACATATTACAATCAAACCACACAGAACAGAGTAAAATCAATCAAAACAAACAATGAAAGCCATACAGGTTTCTAAACAAGATAAGTAGACATCCTCGATGGCTGCAATTATATATTTTGTTATCTTTAATATAGCTGTCCATGCCATCAAGTATAATAAAATCAAACAAATCGGAATAAAATGAAACTAATCAGAACTATGAATACAATCTGAATTTCAAATCATGATAATAGATTAAGAGTGGTCATTTCCTTCCCTTTTTAGATAATTCCTCCCCTTTGACTTTCCTAATATGTATTGTGCATTTTGGATCCCACTAACACCTTTAGTTTGTTATGCTATGGAGACAACACAAAATTCACCCTTGTGACTCTGAACCATTACATCCATGAGCACTATTACCAGTTGCCTCTATCTACCTACAAGAGCCTTGAGGTTATCTTCCTTTATAGCTGAGTAAGTTTCCACCCCATGAGATATCATGTCTTTCTTATCGATTCTGCAATTAATGGGCAGGCTATCCCTATTATCCACCCCCACCCCCGGCTCCCTGTCACATAGGGCATTGTTCTCTCTCCTTTGACTTTCAGACTATTAATTTTCTTTCTAGCTAAATGTGTTTCTTGCATAGAGCATATTGATGGATCGTGTCTCCTGATCCACTGTGCCTGTGTTTCTTTCTGTTGGTGCCTTGAGGCCCTCTTGCACTGCATTGTCTCTGCCATGCTATTTTCCTGCCATTGGCTCCCTATTTTTCCTCTCCATTCAATCGACTGGCCCCACTTGATGGTCCCCCTCTGACATTGTTCCTGAGACTGTGTTCCTTTTTCTTTCTCTCTAAAATGTCCTTTAGTAATCTTTGTAGGGCTGGTTTGGTGGTCATGAATTCCTTGAGTTGTTCTTTGTCATGGAAGTATCTTGTTTCTCCATTAATTTTGAAAGAAAGTTTTACAGGGTACATCAGTCTGGGTTGGAAGTTGTTTTCTTTCAGGACTTGCATTACTTCACTCCAGCCTCTTCTTGACTTGATGGTTTGTGTTGAGAAGTCTGCTGTGATTTTGATGGGTTTTCCTTTATAGGTGATCTCTTTCTTTTCTCTAACAGTTTTTAATATTCTGTTCTTGAGTTGAATTTCTGGGATCTTGATTATTATATGTCTGGGTGTAGATTTGTTTTGGTTATAGCTAGCTGGAGTTCTATATGCCTCACTTATTTGAATGTCATTCTTTTTTTATGCTTGGGAAGTTTTGATAAATTATATCTGTAAATAAGGTCCTGATGTCATTTGTCTTGACACCTGCTTCTTCCCTCACATTTTTCATTCTTAAATTATGCATCTTTGAGTTGTCCACCAGCTGTTGAATTGTTACTTCCTGAGACCTTCTTATTTTTAAGAGATCTTTCCTTTCACGATCATAGGCTGCAATCCTGTCTTCAAGCTTTGAAAGTCTTTCTTTAGTTTCCTTCATGTCAACATGCCAGCTATTGAATGAATGTTTAATTTTCTGGATATCTCTTTGAACTGTTTCATACATTCTAAATCTCTCTTATGCTGTTCATTCACGGTTTCCCTCATTTTCCTATGCTCCTCTATTTTTTTATCTGTGTCTTCTTTAGAGATGTTTAGTATTTCTTTTATTATGGTTTTCATTTCTTCTTTTACCTGGGGTAGAATTTCTGTTCTAACTTCTCTTATAGCTTCCTGAAGTTGTTTCTTCACTTCAGTTGACATCACTTCAGACATTTCAGGTGTGCAATTCTCGATCTCCATGTTTTCCTCTTGTGGAATTGCGCTGCTTGGGTGGGACGCCAGAGATTGCTCTTTCCCTCTTTGTCTTGGCATATTTCTGATTTCTTCCATCCCTGAGTAGTGTGGTCCCAGGCACCCCAGCACTGGCCACAACTTCTCCGAAGCTAGGCTGTTTGTCTTTTCTAGCCAGTGCTGGCTACGTACATCCGATGTTGGGCGCCTGTGTCTCTGCACTGAGCTGGGCACCAAGCCACCTGGGGTTTGCACAGGAGCAGACCTGGTCAGGCCCTGCAAATCTAAGCTATTTAGGAACCTATACGATATTGCCTGAAACACGCATGGGAACTGATCTCCAACCAATCAGCTTCCGCGGGTCCGCCCACAACCTGGAGCTCCTAAATGACTGGTTTTTCTGGCTTGTTCCAAGCAACTTCTGTGGGTCCGCCCACAACCTAGTGCTGACGCCAGAAGTGGTTAGCAGTCTTGGCCCCGGACATAACCTGCCGGACTCCAAGATGGTGCCTGGCTAATCACTCTCTCCCATGGGGTGGGGGTGGGGTGGAATTCCAAGCACTCACCAGCAGCCAGCGCAGATCTCCGTGTCCGCCACTCTGCTTCACCCATGCGCCTCTCCGCAGAGACCTCCGGGGTCGGCCACAGTTGCAACCATGACCGCAACCATGACCGTGCGTCTCCCGGCTCAGCAGCTCTTCTGGCAGGGTGAATCCGGCTGCAGGCTAAGGCACTGCCAGTCATCTCCTTCTTCTTCATTTAAATTCTTTTTATTCTCTTTGTGGGCTTCAATTCGTATTTTAGATTCTTCCTGGACCCACTTGCTTCCTTCTTGTCTTCTCCATGATGTTATATTCCAGCATCTGAACTGTTTCTCTCAGAGAGACCATTTACTCTGCTGCTTACTGTTCCGCCATCTTTAGTTCCTCCCTAGAGTTTTATTCTGAAAGTAACTCCTTTTGGTTGGCAGGGTAGTTTTTGAGAAGAAACCCACCGCAGTGCTCGCTGTATATCAGAGTGGAATAACCAGGAACCATTTTGAGATAAGCCTTGTTGTTTGAGTCTCAGCTGTTCCACTGAAATCAGAGAATAAATGCCTTCCAAGATTCCTGGAGACACCCTGTCACAGTTACTGGACATGAGATATCCATCAGAGACTGTCAGGGGAAAGGGCGGTGGTAGGCACAGACCTCCTGAGAAGTTAAGCACCTGGGAGCTCAGGCTGTGGAGGACACAGTGCCCTGTCCTCTGTGGTGTGTGGCTTTCTGAGGGGACTGCGTCTGAAACTGCCAAGATCAAGCCCAGCAGATTGGTTGGCTCTCCTTGCTGCCCCATCCCAGCACAGAACTCAGTGATCTATTTGCTTTCTCCACTTGCCCAGGATTTCAGAGCTACGCCTCTGCTTGGATGTTTGCCACATCTCTGGGTTTACTAGTGGACTGCTGGAGCAAGTGGGGACAATTTACCCACCCACAGACCAAAAGCTATTTGGGAATAACATTGGCTAGGGGTGTACGAAGGACACAAAAACTAGAAACTAGAAGTGAACACAGCTTTGAGGCAGACAACGTATCATTAACTGGCTCCCCCAGCAGGAAAGGCAGGGCAGGACTCAGCACTCACAAAACAGTGTTAGTGGTTTGGAAAAGAACAGGCCCCAGCTGTAACTCACTATCCTTCCTCCATACCTAGTAGAGTACAAGGCTACAGACCCAGAAAAGAAACTTTATCCATCTGAACAGCTTGGGGTGGAGAAATTTTTGGACTTTTCTTTTTTGTTCATTTTTCTTTTTTCATTCTTTTTATGTTCGTGGTTTTTTCCTGTTACTTTTACCTAATTTTATCTACTTTCAAAATTCTTTAATTGTAATTTCATCTCACTTTTTCTTCCTTTTTATAGTCTCCTTTTTAAAAATTCTACTTCTTTCATTTTTCTCTTCTTCTGCCCCCTCCATTTTTATTGTTACTTCCTCATGATTGCTTTTTAACTTTTATCGAATTTTAACTTTTTACTCAACTCTCTATTATTACTGCTGCTTTTTCTATTGTAAATGGTGATATAGTTGGTGCTTTTAGTTGGTATTTACTATACATCAATATCTAGTTTCTCTTTGGGCTATCATCATTAATGCAGTTTGTTTTCTCCTCTTTGAGTGGCTGGGGATCAAGCACTCACAAGGAGTCTGGACACTAGGACCTTAACACAGGCGTGGGAGGGCTACGCTCACACAAATGCACAAATCTCAACAGAGAAACAAGTATGAAAGACGAAGCAACACGGCTCCTCCAAACACATGTAACCCTGAATGCAGACACTGAAGGGGATGAAATGCTGGGCAAAAACTTCAAAGTTCTGATTTCTTTAATGGTTAATGACTTCAAAGCGAAGATAAATACATGAATGAATTAAGGAAGATAATGTGGAATACAAAGGAACAATTCGAAAAAGAGTAGAGTCTGATGAAGAAACAAATGGAAATCACAGGGTAAAAGTGCAGTAAGTCAAATAAAAATTCAGTGAAAACTCTTACCAAAGGACTCAATCCAGCAAAAGGCAGAATTTCAAGGCTTGGACACAAGGCTGATGAATTATTACACTTAAACATTAATAAAGAAAAAAAATTATGAATAAAACATCTAAGAACTCAGGAACACAGTTAAAATGCCCAATTTATGAAATTTTGGTCTAGAAAAAGATGCCGAGATTCAGAATAATGGCATAGAAAAACTACTCAATGAAATAATAACAGAAAACTTACCCTATCCTAGGAAAGGTATGAACATCCAGGTGCAGAAAGAATTCACTACCCCCAAAAAGGTATGACCAGAAAAAAAAACCTAGCCATATCACATTATAGTTAAAATGTCAAGGGTACAAGAGAAAGAATACTGAATGCATGATGGGAGTGCCAACCCACATGTAGAGGCAAACCCACTGAAATAACTACAGACTTCTCTACAGAAATTCTAAAGGTGAGGAGCACACAGAATGCATTCCAGAACCTCAAAGATATGACTGCCAAACTGGATTACTATATCCATCAAACCTATCCTTCATAATTGAAGAAGAAATAAAGAGTTTCAAAGATAAGCATAAAATAAAGAAATTCATGATAGCTAAGCCAGTACTGCATAATATACTTAAAGGAAAGGTACACACAGAAGAGAAACAGTAGATAAGCTATTGGGGATTAGGAAAAACCAAACATTAGAAGGAAAACAAAATGACAGAATTTTTGCCTGGCAAGCACAAGGCCAATTCCTGGTACAAAAAAAAAAAAAAGAATTCAATATATACCTTTCAATAATAACTGACTGTAAATGGCCTTAATTCTTCAATTAAAAGATAAAGACCTGCTGACTGAGTTAAAAACAAACAAGAAACACACCTCAGCAAAGACATGCAGGCTGAAAGTAAAAAGATGGAAAACAATATTTCATGCAAATGGAATATGACAACAACCAGAAGTAGCTCTACTTATAGCCGACAAAGTGAACTTCAAAATTAATGAGACATTAATGAGTGGATTTCAAAATTAATGAGACAGAGCAATTACTTTTACTAGCTATGAATAAAAGTAACAATACATTGAGAAGATACAATAATTGTAAAAACATACGTACTAAACATTGGGGTGCTCAATTTCAAAAAACAAACTACTTGACATAAAGGGACGGCCCAGTCCCAACACGATAGCAGTGAGTAATTCTAAGACTCTACTCTTGCCAACAGATAAGTCAACCAGATTTTTAAAAATCAAAAAAGAAACATCAAAATTAAACTATGCCATAGATCAAATGGGATTAGCAGACAGCTACAGAACATTCCATCTAGTGGCTACACACTTTTTAGCAGTTCATGGAACATTTCCCAAAATAGATCATATTTTAGGCCACAAAGGAAGTCCTAAGAAGTACAAAAATATTGAAATCATTTCTTGCATCTTACCAGATCATAATGGAATGAAACAACAAGAGAAACTATACAAACACATGGAGGTTGGACGAATCACTTTCTAATGATCAAGGGTCATTAAAAAACATGGAAGACAATTTAAAAATTCCTAAAATCAAACAAAAATGGAAATACAATACACCAGAACCTCTGTGATACACACACCGATGGCAATTCTAATAGGGAAGATATGACTACATCAAAAAATCAGAACTTGGGCTACATGGTCAGACAGCATTTCACTGAAAGAAAAAGAAAAGAAAAAGAGAAAAGAAAAGGAGGAGGAATAGGAAAGAGAAGAAAAATAACTAATCACTAGAGAAATGTAAATTGGAACAACAATGGAGAATAACACTCATTAGGATGGCTACTATGAAAAAAATATATAAAGGAAGTGTCAGCAAGGATGTGGAAAAACTGGACTCTGGGTTTTGCGAGTAGGAATGTAAAATGGTGCAGTCCCCATAGAAAACAACACGGTAGTTCCTCAAAATATTGAACAGAATGCCATATGACTTACCAACTGTACTTCAAAGTATAAACCCCAAAGAACGAAAAGCACACCAATGTTTATAGCAGCATTGTTCACCATAGCCAAAGGAGAAATAACCCAAATGCCATTAGTAGATGAATGGACAAACAAAATACAGTATATGCATATCATTACAGATTATTCAGTCTTTAAAAGGGAATGAAATTCTGATATGTAGATGAATCTTGAAGAGGTAGATGAAATAAACTAGACACCAAATGACAAACATTGTATGATCCCATTTATATTAGGTACCTTGAATAGTCAAACTCTAGAGGAAGAAAGTACAAAACTGGTTACCAGGAGTTGGGGGACAGGAAAATAATGAGTCATTACTTAATGAGAACAGAATTTCTGTTTAAGATGATGATGAAAATGTTTGGGAAGTCTATGATGATGGTTGTACAATATTGTGAATTTAATTAATGCCACTGAATTGCACACTTAAAAAGATTACAAGAATAAAAAACAAAAAAAAGAGGATCACAAGTAGATAACTTAATGATCATCTCAATGTCTTAGAAAAACGAGAACAAAGCAAAGCAAAACCCAACAGAAGAAAAGAAATAATAAAGATAAGTTAAAATTAATGAAATAGAGATTAAAAGAACAATACAAAGAGTTGAAACAAAGAGTTGGATTTTTGAAAAATTAAGCAAAATGATAAAATTAAATACACTGATAAAATTTAGACACACTAATTAATACAAAGTGAAGGCACAAATCAATAGATTTAGAGATGAAAAAGGGAATGTTACAAGACACCACTGAAATACAAAGGATCGTTAGGGACTGTTTAAAAAACCTATCCTATAATAAACTGGAGCATCTAAAAAGATGGAGAAATTTGTAGACCTATATGACCTACCAAAATTGAACCAAGAGGATATAGAAAAGTCTAAATGATCAATAACACACAACAAGATTGAAATAATAATAGAAACTCAGGACCAGACTTGTTCACTGGTGAATTTTACCAACCTGTTAAAAAGAACTAGTACCAATGCTCCTCAAACTATTCCACAAAAAAGAAAAGGAAGGACTTCCAAACTCATTCTATGAACCCAACATCACCCTGATACAAAAAGAAGATAAAGATACAACTACAAAAGGAAACTACAGGCCAGTATCTTGATGAAGATACATGCAAATGCCCTTAATAAAATACTGGTAAACCGATTTCAACAATACATGAAAAGGATCATACACCACATTAAGTTGGTTTCACTCCAGAAAAGCAAGTATGACTCAGCATACACAAATCAACACATGTAATAGACTGCACAAATAAAATCAAGGATAAAAATCACACAATCATCTCGATTGATGTATAAAAAAGATTTTGACTAATTTTGACCTGTTTCATGATCAAAGACCTGAAGAAACTAGGTATAGAAGGATGGTTTCTTAACATAACAAAGGCCACCTACAGTAAACCCAGAGCCAGCACCATTCTGAATGGGGAAAAACCTTTCATTTCCTGTAAAATCAGGAATGAGGCAAGGACTCTTGACACTCCTATTCAATGCAGTACTTGAAATTTTAGCGATAGTAATTAGGCAAGAGAAAGAAATAAAAGTGATACAAATAGAAAAGGAAAAATCAAATTATTCTTATTTGCAGATTATTTGATGCTATACTTAGAAGAACTTAAAGATTCCACTCTAAAGGCTCCACCAAAAGACTTTTAGAACTGATAAACAAATTCGGAAACATAGCAGGATACACATTTAAAAACCAACGGCTTTTCTATGTACTAATAATGAATTAGCTGAGAAAGCAGGAAAACAATTTTATTCAAATAGCTTTTTAAAAACCACCTGTCAACCTAACCTAAGAGGTGAAAGACATACATAATAAAAGTTTTAAAACACTACATCGAGAAATTGAATAAGACACTAGAAGATGGAAATACTTCCTACATTCATGGATTGGTACAATTAATATTGTTAAAATGGCCATGTCACCAAATGTGACCTACAGATTCAATGCAAGCCTCATCAAAATTCCAGTGACATTCTTCACAGAATTCGAAAAACAATCCTAAAATTCATATGGGAACACAGAAGACCCAGAATAACCATAGCAAATCCTAAGCAAAAACAGCAAGGCTGGAAACATCACAATACTTGATTTCAAATTACACTGCAAGGCCATTGTAACAAAAATACCATAGTACGGGCACTAAAACAGGCACATAAATCAATGGAATAGAATACAGGACTTGGAAACAGACCTATGCAACTACAACCGTCTGATTCCTGACAAAGGAGCTAAAAGCACATTGAAAAAAAGGCAGCCTCTTTAACAATTACACTGGGAAAACTGAGCGTCCCTATATAGATTAAAACTGCATCCCTATCGCTCATCCTGGAAAAAAAAAGTAATTTGAAATGGATTAAGGACCTAAGCATGGGATTTTAAGCTTTGCAACCAACACAAGAAAACACAGGGGAAACACTTGAAGTCACAGGCACAGGCAAAGACACCCTGAATATAATTCCAACGGCACATGAGATAATAGCAACAATCCACAAAGGGACTACATCAAATTAAAACGTTTCCCCATAGCAAGGGGAACAACTAATAGAGTGAAGAGAGACAGCTGTCTTGGTTACTTTTCTCTCATTGCTGAGACAAACACCTGACACCCAAAATTAGGGAAGAAAAGGTTTATTTAGCTTACAGTTCTTGGTGGTTTCAGTCCATAATCAGCTGGCTCCAAAGCAGGGTGGCATGGCACTGGGGCAACACTTCAAGGCAGCAGCCACAGCAAAAGAGAGAGAAAAGGGGGCAAAAGCCCAAGCCTCTTCTCCTTTCTTATATTGTACACAGCCCACCCATCCCCCAAGGGCGGATGTAGCACTCACAAAATGTCCTTGCCCTCCTTTGCACAGGATGAGGATATTTACACAGTAAGAACCCTGGCTCCCTGCTGAGTCTCTCAGTTAAATTTCTAAACTTCTCAAGTTGACACAATGTATCAACCATAAGAACAGCCCATAGAATGGGACAAAATATTCACCAGTTACTCTTCTGACCCAGTATCAATAACGAAAATATATGCGAAACCTAAAAATTTGAACACCAAAATATCAAATAGCCCAATCAATAAGTGAGTAAATGAACTGAACAGACACTTCTCAAAGTGTAAATGACAAATGAGTATTTTTAAAAAGCTCAACATCTTTAGCTACTAGGAAAATACGAACCAAAAATACATTGAGAGTCCATTTCATCCCAGTCAGAACTGTCATCATTAAGAATATGACAACGATGACGACAACAACAACAACAACAACAACAACTATTACTACTACTTACTACTACTACTACTATTATAAATAAATTCTGGCAAGGATGCAGGAAAAAAAGAACCTCCCTACAGTGTTGGTGGGAATGTAAATTTGTACAGTCCCTATGGAAATCCATATGAAGTTTCCTCAAAAATGAAACAAAACAAAACAAAACAAAACAAAACAAAAACAGAGCTATCATATGACCCAGCTACACCACTCCTTGGTATATACCCAAAGGAATTAAAATCAGCACACTATAGGGATACTTATTTGCCTATGTGGTTTTTTTAGCACAACTCATAATAGCCAAGATATAGAACCAGTGTAGGTGTCCACGAACAGATGAATGGGTAAAGAAAATGTATATACACACAACGTTGTACTTATCATTCAGCCATAATGAAGAACAAAATTACGTTATTTTCAGGAAAATGAGTGCAACTGGAGATCATGTTAAGTGAAATAAGACAGACACAGAAAGAGAAATATTGCATGTTTTCTCTAATGTATGGAGTTTAAAAGATGACATAAAGATAGAAGGGAGACTATTACTAGACAAGAGGAACAGAATAATGGGGAGGGGAGGGGAGGTGGTGGGAAAGGAGGGTAGTGGTTATGATCAAAATATATTACATGCATTTATGAAAATACTACATTGAACTCCAATATCTTATAGAATTAATGTCACTAATAAAATATATTTATAAAGAAAATAAGCAGAAGTTAGCTAAAAATCTCGGAAAATGGCAACTGAAACTCTCCTAAATAACAAATACATATTGCACTAATAATAAAATTGTATCTGTCCAGATTCATTGTTAGAAAAAAATTACAGAACTTTAAATTGTCACTACCGAGCAAGAAAAAAAAAAGATTGAAAAAATAAGCTTGGATTTTCACTTTTGGAAATTCAGAAGCCAAATGTCTAGAAATGCCAGATAATACAGAACAGAATTCTTTCTAAATATATAGCTGAGCTTGCACTGAAGTAAGACAATCAAGAAGGTTAAACTCACCCCAGAGCCATGGTTGGCCTAACAGCACTTGCTAATCCCTGTCAAATAGAATCTAAATTTTAGTAACTACGAGGGGATTGTGGAAAGAAGGCAATGGGCCTGTACAAAAGGAAAGGAGTTGGCAAGAGCCTGAGACTATCTAAGGTCACCAGTGAAAGAGTGAAGAATAAAACAGAGTCTATCCTTTGGCAATGAAATACAAACAGGAAATTCCCAGTCTGATCGAGGGGTAAAAACCCAGTCTTCCCTGATACCTTGTACCGAGACGAAGGCAGGGACCAGACAGACACAGTCCAGGAAGCTAACCTACAAGATAATTAGCTTGTTTCAAGATGCTGGTCAGGAATAAATCTTTTAGCAATTGTATTTGTCATAAAAGCATTAATACTATTATTCTAAGACTGTAATGCATGTATGTGTGGTGGGACAGACAAAATGAGCGACTGTGGATAAATGTAATTTATCATAATTTCCTATGCCCTTGAGAGTCAGGCTTCTTGGTGTGGAAAACAGAAAAGACAGATGTACCAGAAAAAA